>JZKD02S0154676.1:277019-301813 GCA_000966675.3 Picea glauca | reverse complement strand
ACTTTATTATTTAAATAATCCTCCTTGACTTTGTCACTTCACTTTATTATTTAAATAATCCTCTTTGATTTTGTCACTTCACTTTATTATTTAAATAATCCTCTTTGACTTTGTCACTTCACGTTTTTATTTAAATAATCCTCTTTGACTTTGTCACTTCACTTTATTATTTAAATAATCCTCTTTGCAAGCACTTTGACTTCTTTGACCTTTTCGGGTTTCAAGCCAATCATATGAGGGTCCTTCAACTTCGTAAGGCCATAACTCTCAAATCGTGAGGAGTTATGTGACGTTCCACATACCACCGGAAATGGCATGACATGTGCTATCCATATAGAATAGTCTTACCTACAGATATATAAAAATGCATACCATTATACATCAAACAAACTTGGGTCCATTACACAAGACTTTGTGCTACCAAAATTCACTACCAGACTTTCTTCAAGGTTTCACATCAATGACAACCAACCCAATTAATCAACAATCTCCCCCTTTGGCATTGATATCAACACTCTGATGAAATAATGAAATCATATCACTCATGCTCCCCCTAGAACCATGCCTGCATCTATGTGACCAACGCTCCCCCTAGAACCATGCCTTTGTCCTCTGCATCTGATAAATCTGATATTTCACCTTAAGATAGATGGCCTTTTTTAGACCTTCGATTAATGCTTCGTATTATATAGTTTTGTTGGTGCATTCAAATTATAAGTGGTCAGATACAAGTGTCTTGTGTTGTTCAAGATCAATAAACATGCATCTTTCTTTGGCTCCTTCTTGTGTCTTAGAGCCATCGAAAAACATAGACCATATGTTAGAAATTTGTGTTTTGTGAATTGAGCTAAAACTTAAGTTAGTTAATATAGTACATGTTTTAAATATGCCTATAATTCAGATGTATGTGCTTCATAATATCCATGGTCAATCTCAAAGGAGTAATTACCTAAGACAGAATGTGCGAAACTAATAGGTTTTTTATTACCTTCCAATTTTGTTACCGTGTATTTCATGTAAGCTTCATTGTTCACTTGAATTTGATTTTCTTTACCCTTATATGGAAGCCACAAGTGGGACCAATTAGTGGAAAAGTAACCTTGCAGTTTGACCAACCAATCCCTGCTTAATAACAAACCATAACTTTCTAGTATGTCTACAACAATGATACCTATAGTCTGATGTACTTTAGGATCAGATGAAATTCTAATTAAGACATCTTTGAGTTACCCTTTACTTTAAAATTTGTCCTATCCAACTATATGATCCTATTTTTAGTCATTTGTGGAACAACATTTATCTTATGGAAAACTAAAAAAGGAATAATGTTAGAGGATGCACCTGAATCTTCTAGAAAGTTATGCACATTGAAATTGAAAATTTCATAGGTGAGCAGAAAAGATGGGACCTGTGAATTTGATTATGTGCCTATGCTTGTTGCAATTATGGTTGTTGCAATTTCTACATTGTGTACTTCCTATAACTCATAATTAGGAAGGATGTTTTTAGTAGTAGCAACAATATTTTTCTGAGTGTCAACTGGGATGAAAGCATCATGTAGGATTTCACATTGTTGTGGTAATGTGCAGATATCAAACATGGAAATGTTGGATTTTGTCTTTTTCATGCCTTCTATCACATTATAGTCTAGGGCATGTGTAATTGGGTTGATCAATGTTTGTCTTGATTTTGGCTCACATGTTTTGTTGTTGTTTGCTGCTACGTTAAGTTTGGTGTTGTTCCCAACTGAGTTAGATGTACTTGGTTTATCTATGTTGGTTGGGACAACTTTGCCTGATTTCCCACTAGTTTTCCCTTGAGTTGGATCATTTGGATTTGGGTTAACAGGGGGAGGAGTAATTTTCCTGAGGGGAATATTCTCATCTTTGGAAGAAGGGATGTCAGGAACTGGGCATTTGTTGCATAGATTGTAATTTATTTGAGAAACAACTTGATTACTGGTGTATCTTCCACAAATATTTCTTCTATCTGCTCATCATCTGAGTCTGGACACCATTCCCAAAAAGGAATAAAATATTCTGGAGGAACCTCTTCAGTAGTATCACTTTGAGATTTTCTAGGTTGTTCATCACTTCAACTCTATTGATCCAATAACTAATTGATCAATAGGGTCATGGAGTTGACCCATTGAGGGAAATTTCGTTCCAGGTGGTTTTGTTGGTGGTAAGAGAAGAAATTACCATTGTTGAAGCTATCTAAGTTCAAGTCCATATGAGAGGGTTTGAGTGGTCTTGGTGGATTATATTGTCTCTTAATGAATGGGTGAAAGGTTTGAGGCTTTGATGATCCTTTACCGACATTCTTCTTGAGATCCACAACTTTGTTTGATAACTTTTTAACTAATTTAACCACATTGTCAATATTGTTTGGCTCCTTTTTGGGTGGTTTTGCTAACAAAAGGGGTTCCTTTCCATCCGATTTGATTTCCACAGGATGTGAGAGATGCTCATACATGGATAATTCCCTTTCCACTGTCTCAACTTCATTGAAATTAAGTTCCAAGGTGTTCTTATTAGGCCATTTGATAAACATTCCTATAGAAGGGATCAAGGTTGTTGTATAATATTCAATGGCTAAGGACTGAGCATGAGTTGTATTGTTGGTGAAATTAATCAAGACATTGAAAAATGCCTGGTTGAATTCCTTTACATTTTCCCTCTTATCCATATTAATGGCTCCTATCTCCTTATACAAAGATGTAGTTTTTTTCCTTTCCCTGAATTTTCTGATAAAAACCCTTTCAAAATCATCTCAATTGGTTATAGAACTAGGTGGCAGATTGAAATACCATGTAGATGCTCTACCTGAGAAGGTGTAAGGAAATATTCTGTAGACTACGTATTCATGTTGGAAATTCAATATGTGAGTATCTAGGAAGAAGTTATTTAAATGGTCTTCTAGTGACCCGAATTTGTCTAGATCAAATTTGGGAAGTATCTTGTCTTATTTGCTAGGCATTTCATGATCTAGATTTACGAGCCGAATGAAATGAAAAAAAATATTTATAATATTAACATAGAGACACGGTAAATAATAATAGATATACAATAAAACTTGACTTCTATTAAATAAGAAATATGCTAAAAATGTAAAATGTAGATTGAAACAAGCTTGCTAGAATGGTGACAGCTTATCTATGAGAAGAGATGTGACACCTATGCTCATTTGAAAGAAGATGAGTACAATGAGGCTATGGAATCATTTTTATAATAAACATGAATTCAAAAACTCTAGACATCCAAAAACCTAACCCTAGGATATGAAACGACAAAATTCATGTGGGCCCGGTTGGGGTAAGTTGGTACATCAACTTCTTGGGGTCATAAGTTTTGCATACGATCTCCATTTTAGGTGCACGATATCCCGTTGGAAAGATCTATCCAAGGAATACACATTATGATATCATACTTTGACTCCATTTACAGTTTGACCATGGCAAGCCATAAAAAACGTTGTTTAGGGCCTCAAAACGACCCTGGAAGTTCAGGACCCGAAAACTAGAAAAAAACTGCCAAACTGAGAAACTGCCAAGATGAGCCATTTGGAATAGGTGGGTGGCCACCAATATCCACCTAGATCAATCCTCCCCACTTAAAAATCAATGGTATCCATTGCATTGAGTTCCCCGATTACATGAGGAAATTTCTTTTGAATTTGACCCCGGGTGAGCCACTTGCCTTGGTGCAGGAGCTGCCCAACTTTGACAACCCAATAAAGTTGAAACCTCTGCTGGTGATTTCCCTTGACCTATGTGTCCATGATATGATCAGTGGATGCATGTTCCATGCATTCATGGTTGAGATATGTTGTTGTCAATTGTTCTGCTATATCTAAGGTGTTCAATAATGGTGGAAAATCTGGCCGAAGGAGGTCCACATTAAATATTGGATGCAAGCCAAGGAAGGGGGAAATGTTGAGATCAAAGACATTATCACCCACAGCCTTGGTGATGGTGTAAGGTCCATAGTGGAGTGGATGAAGCTTCCAATGGGACCCCGTAAGGAATTCCTTCTGTAAGTGCAACCAAAATTTATCTTTAATTTTTTTAATTTTTTCTTTATGTTTTCAAAATAAAGTAAAGATAAAAAAATATAAATCATTTTTTTTAATTTTTATTTTCTTTTTAGTGTGTTTTCAATTTTAAAAAAATATATTTTTTAATTTTTTAAACCAAATTTAAAAATAAAAATAAAAAATTCCAAATATATATATATATATATATATAACCAATTTAAAAATAAAAACAGAACAAAAGACATAAAATGGTTTTTTCTTTAGCGGTAAGAGGTAAGAGTGAGTCGAAGAGAAATTTCAAAGGATATTTATGTTACATTGACAAAACGGATATCACACACATTCATTAGTTTTACTAACTGAGGACCATGAGACGTGGCAGAATAGTGGACACCTTCTTTTTTTTTTGCTTCCAATTGTGGGTTCATCTCACAAAGATGAACGGTCACTATATGGGGACCAGGTTAGGTAGGGATTTGAAATCCAATCGATTAATCAAAATTTATATTTTTAACAATTTCATCATTAAATGTATTAAGCATTTTTTTTTCTCTAGTTTGATGATGCTTTCGTAGGATTTATTACTACAATTGATGTGTAAACGATGAGTAATTTATCCATTAAATTTCCAATACCATATCTGTAAAGAGTTTTAAAGTGAATTTTTATTTATTTATTTTTTCCGTCGGAAAAAACCAGTTTCAGTGATATTCAAGTTTGAATCAAAGGAAACTTTCCATATACAAGAATATATTGTAATGTGACTTATGTAGTGCGAAAATACATAACCCGACGACTTTATACATTCTTGTATCTGACTGCTATCTTAACTTCTATTTATTATACATTTTCGTCGTATAAACATTTAGTAGAAAAACAAAAACCTACCCAGTATCTGTCTTGTCTTCATTTAGAAAATATAGAAATTGACACTCCTGACCAGAGTATCCATTGTAAATTCTTCAATTTGTAACCATCCAGGATGTCAGTCCAAAGCGTTTTTGGACGGGGAATCTGCTATAATGTTAAATTGTCTATGGATGTGCATGTTGTGAAGCCAGGTAAAATGGAATTTATAAGCATGGATCTTTTGTTTCCAAGGAGATAGAACCTGTTAGTGAATTGTACATTTTCCTTCAAACCAATCTATAATCACCTTAGAGTCACCTGCAATCATTAGTTCATTAAGATGAAGAAAATTTGCTAGAGAGAGAAGTCCCCATAACCCAAGAATCTCGGCCTTAGTATTAGTACCTTCACCAACAACAATAGTAGCTTTAATAATATGTTCTACGCTAAAATTAAGAAAAATTCCAAACTCCACATTTACCTCCAACAATAGCTCCATCAAAGAAACCAATAGGCTTGTTTTCAAAGTAAACCGAAGACAAAATATAGTCTAAAATGATACCTTCAGAAGCGTCCTTATATTCCTTGATTGCCATAATATTTTTTCTGCATATCAGGCAATCATTTTGGGACAAATCTTCAAAAAGTATTTTATTCCTATAATTCCAAATTTCCCATAGAATATGTAAGGGAAGTGTCTTGTGATTTGGAAAGGAAAAGAACCAGTAGAGTAGATTTTCTTGTAGGGAAGGCCTATTCCAGTTACCTCTTAATACAAGTTGATTAAGAAACTCCCTCTAGATACCTTATGATATTGCACAATCAACAAACAAGTGTATTATTGTTTCCTAATCATGTAAGCACAGAGGGAAAACCTATGGGCCTATGCCTCCTCTAAGTCTATAATTCTCGCCTGTTAGAACCCAGTTGTGTAGGAAAACCCAAATGAAACAGATAATTTTTTATGGGATCTTAACTTTCCAAATAACTTTATACCCTAATAAAGGCTCCTCAAAAAAATGTTGTGAGACCAGGGCTTCGTAAGCTAGGTTAGCAGTGACCTTTTCCAAGGAGCAATTCTAGGACCAACTGATTTTATCCTCTTCATTATTCAAAGAAATTCCACTACTTCTAAGCATTGACATATAAACATCCCATTCCATAGCATAAGAACCTTCCAGTCCTAAATCAACAAAAGAGAGACAACCAACAACGTCCAATTGGTTGTGAGAAACGAGATTAGCGATATGTGACAAAGAATAAATTTGTGCATCATGAAGTAAATTGATCAACTATGTAGAAATCTTATAGGAGGAATTGCATCCAATGAATGGGTCTTGGCCCACAAAAACTCTAGTACCACATCCCACGTTCCAATCACACCATCGCTTCAGAACTGGAAAAGAACCCAAAAGGGGTTTCTAGAAATTAGATGCAATGGGATATTTGTAAAGTTCAGTCCTCAACCAGAATATGAAATCAACCAGAATAGGCATTTGTATTTATGAAAAAGCCGAGGTATTTCATCCTAAGATCCAAGTCAGCCATCAGAATATCAAAAATATCCATAAGCCTTAATTTTGTCCTATCATATATATTATGAACATGAAAAAAAGGCTTTTGACAATTTATCTCCATGCCCGATGCCAAACAGATATCATAGATATTTGACAAATAACAAAGATACACACTTAATTTTAATTATTGTTCATGCGTCATGGGATGAAATGTAGAGTTAATCTGTTAGGAATAACAGGTAAACCTTTTTCAAAATTTTATATATAACAAGATTGAAGTTCATTGTTGACAAGTTTTATTTAAGATATATAAATTACATTAAATTTAGATAGAGTTCTTAAAAATGTAATATTTGTCTTGCAATTATTCGATAGAGTTCTTAAAGATGTAATAATTGGCTTGTAATTAGGATATGGTTACTAGTTTGATATTTTTCTTAATTTGATCAGGTACTATAGTTTAGGTCATGGTTTAATACCAAACCAAGAGACATATGCCTTAATAGTTTCCTCTAGGGCTTATGATTCATGTACATAACCTCAAACTACCTTAAATGCATTGTAGTGGAAATTATTACTCCATAAGTGGGATATATGCATACTTTTGATGTTTAATATAGAATTAATGAGTCTCATGACCCAATCCTTTTTTTATGCCAAAACTAAGAACTCAAGCCCCAACAATTTTTTTTATATGTCATTAAACATGCATAAGGTCATAAACCATCACAAAGGCCCTATAATGAGAAATGTTTACCTATGAATAAATTTGACAATTTGTGTACCATGGATGAGTTTGTTTAGGTGTAGGAATTAGGCACTTAGGTTCTAATGGTCCCTAATAAGGATTATGGGCCATGAAAGGGGCCCCATAGCACCATTACTATTCTTGGGTGACTAGAAGGCATGTTTAGCGCCTCGGCATCGAGTTAGTTTTCCATCCTTGAGATACCCATTGCTAAAATCATGCATGTGGTGCACATATCCCCAATTGGTCACAAAGGACCCCTTTGGGAGGTCATATGTGGTGGTTTGAGGAGGAGTATTTATTATCCCTAGATTACTAGAAGCACCATTTAGAGAATAAGGTCCATGTTCCTTCCATTGACCATGTCTAGGGTCTCAATACCCATGCCAAGCACTCAAAACATTCAAATGATGTCCATATCACCACACAAAGGCCAAAGATACTCTTAAGAGGTCATATCACCCATTAGTCACATTTTTTGTGTCATTTATTTTCCTATATGTCTATATCAGACTTAGGATTAAGGTAACCACGTTGGTGGTATGTAATGCATAAAACAAATCAAATTCAACATTTTTTTCATCTTTCGATATGTCTTATTTGGATGAACCACTACAATATGTTACAAATAGCCATAGTTGATGAAATTGCAAACATACATAGACTTGTTTGTGCATATTTCAAATATCTATTGTTTTAAAGAAATATATTCTTTTCTCTTTTTTTCCTGTGACATATCTCATTAATGCAAAAACAAACAATCAATATTTATCTTCTAACTTTTTAGTTCCTTAACGATTTAAAAAAAAAATTGCATGTGACACTACTAGACACTAACTTCTACATATTAAAAATATCATATTTTCATTATGTTAAGGCCTTCAAATGCTAAACCAATGTTTGACATACAAATTTTATTGTGTGCCTACTTTATTGATTCAGAAAAATTATAAAATAATCATATTTTGTATACATTGATTCCATTATTTAGATATTAAAGTGTTCCACTTACTGGAACAAATATCTTATACTCATAAAAAAATGTCAATGCTATAAAAATCAAAATTGGTATTGAATTTTCTAATTTTATCTTCTTACCTATATAAATTAAAGGATATTTATTTTGTAGATTTCTATTACATATACAAAATATATATATATCAAGACAATTAAATTTCATTTATGATTATGATGAATTTTTTTTTTAATAAAAAGTGGATCCTTATATTAATTCTAGCTGAAAGCTTACAATCAAGATTAATACCAAAATGCTATCATCGCGTCCTTCAGGACCAGATCGATGGTCCAAATCTTCTCTCGAATTTTGCATTTCACGACTTCGCGGCTTGGGCAGACAACTTCCTCCATGCAACAGACTCCCAAAATCCGAGTTCCCAAAATTTTCTTGCATCGAATCCATTTGACCAGATCGACGATTGAGATCTCTTCTAGTACCAACGATCCTAATCTGTTCTCGCTTTTCGTGATTTCATGACTTAGGGAAATAAATACCATCACGCTATGAACTCCCGATATCCGAGATCCCCAAATTTCCTCGCGCCAGATCCATGGGGTACAATCGACGGTCCAGATCTCTTCTGGTACCAACGGTCTTGATCTATTCTCGCTTATCATGATTTCACATTTCACGATTTCGCGACTTTGGGAAATAACTGCCTTCATGCTTTGGATGCCCAATAGCCGAGATTCTGAAATTTCCTTGCATCAGCTCCATGGGACCAGATCGACGGTCCAGATCTCTTCTAGTACCAATGGTATTGATCTATTCTCTCTTATCGCAATTTCATATTTCATGATTTCGCGACTTTGGGAAGTAGTTTCTTTCATGCGTCGGACTCCCGTTAGCCGAGTTCCCGAAATTGTCTCGTGTCAGATCAATGGGACCAGATTGACGGTCCATAACTCCTTTAGCATCCATGGTCCAAATCCACTCTCGATTTTTGCAACTTCATGACTTTGAGAAAAAATATCCTTCGACCTCGCAACTCTCGATTGTCGAGGTCCCAAAATCATCTGTAGATTGTTGATCTTCTGCACTGGTGCTTACAGTTTCCCTCTCACCTGAGCTTTGGATCATTTCTGACTTGGAAGGAAATCTAGGTATACAGAGGTGGCACCCCGTCCAGATTGGGGCCATCCAGCTAAGCAAGCTCCTCGCATTGGAGCCAGAGGGGAGAGCTTTGGGACTGTCTGGGATCTTGGAGAATGATCTGCTGCATCGAGTCAACCCCTGCATTGGCCAGTCTGTCCGCAACTTTGTTTGCACTTTGCCTAATGTGTGAGGGGGTTAGATTTAGAGAAGGTCTGAGAAGATCCTAGAAGCTGTGAAGAGGGCCAAGGAGGTGCCAGTTGGGAGTGATTTTTCTAGGATTGTTGTTATTCATGAATTTTTTTGCCAAGTCCATTATGATTTTGGAGTCTCCTTCAATAACCAGACAGTTGAGATTTCTTTTATTTAGAGACAATTGCACCCCTTTGATGAGACCCCATATTTCTTCTGAATTGTTGGTGTCATAACATAGATTTCTTGTAGTGAAACTTTGAATTTGGCCCAAGTTGTTTCTTATGACTGCTCCATAGCCTGAGTGTCCTCAATTAACTTTTGATGCACCATCAAAATTGACCTTGTGGAAGACTGGCGTGGGGTGGATCCACTTAGAGGGAATGAGGGATTTTGAAAGTAGAGGGGGTTGTTGGGGAAGGATGGAGTGTGAAAACGAGAAGCCCTGGGAGTTGAGGATCGATATCTAACCTGGGTCAGTGGGGAAGTCTTCCTTGATCCATAAATGTAGTTGAAGAGTCTCCTGGAGATGCAGGAGGATTGTATTCCAGAGGAGGGTAGGAGGAGATGGTTGGGAATGAAATATTCTTTTGTTCCTCTCTTTCCATAGTTGCCACACTATGAATCCTGGTAAGAGTTTCCAGGCTCTGTTCAAGATAGGGATTTTGAAGGGACCGAAGCCCCAATCCCTGATGGTGCTTATGATGTTATTTTTAACTCATTTGGTTCTTCTCATGAGATGAGTGGCCCAGTTCCAGATGTTCTCACTAAGTGGACAATTATTTAGGAGGTGCTCCATGGTTTCGGCCTGGAGATGACAGAGATGGCAGATCGAGGGGCCAATGAAACCTCATCTCTAAAGATTGTCCCAGGTTAATATCTTCTTCTGAAGTAGAAGCCAAAGAAAAGTAGAGATTTTGGGCCAGAGTTTTGATTTCTATATTGTTGTCTAGATGCTATCTTTTTGAAGGTTGTGGAAATTCTCCTGAAGAGTGTAGCCCTCCTTGAGAGTGAAGCTTCCATGAGGTGTGTATCCCCATCTGAGAATGTCTAGGTCTGTGCTTTTCCTAATTCACCTTTGGGTTGTGGCTTGTTTCCATTGTTGCAAGTCACAGTTCATTGCCACCTAGAATTCTTGATGAGTTGATTTCTAGCTTCGTCAGGGAGAGTCGTTGGGGGTTTCTGTCCACAGATCTGCCACTTTGAGAGTGTCAATATCTCGAATGTGATTTTCATAGGATTGTAGATTTTATTCCAGTCGTAGGGGTGGCATTTGCTGCTAGGAATCCGTCCAGAATAGGGCACTTTGACCATTGTGAACTTCCCAGAAATCATGTTCCTGTATGAGTGGTCAGTTTTTCCAGGCCGCATTCCAGATGTTGGAGCCCTGAATTTGCCCCTGTATTCTTATAAGTTGACTTTGGTGCATATTTGGGGCATATTTTCATTTCCATAGTTTTTCCTAGAGATCTATTGGAGTTTTGAGCAATCTCCACCAAATTCTAGCTCCCATGGTGCTATTTAATTTACCAGGGTTCCGGAGGCCCAGACCACCTAAAGATTTAGGCTTGCAGACTTTGTCCTAGCTGACTAAGGCCCATTTTTTGTTCGGGTTGGGTCCATTCCATAGAAAGTTTTTTTGCAGATTCCTTATTTTATTTATGACTGATTGGGGGGCAGCTAGGGCTGAGAAGAGGTAAGTTGGGATGGCTTGGAGGAATGACTTTAAGAGAATGATTCTGGCTGGAAGGTTGAGGGAACGAAAGGTCCAGTTGCTGAGATGATTGGTAATGGAGAGTAGGAGAGAGTCCCAGGAGATGTTTTTAGCTGTTGAGTCAGAAAGAGGAAGTCCCAGGTAGTGAGAGGGCATAGTGCAAACTAGGGTATTCATAATTTGAGAAAGGTGATGTTGGATTTCCATAGGAGTATTGAAAAATAAGAGCTATGATTTGGCCAGATTAAAGGTGGCGTCATAGGCTTCACTAAAATCAGTGAGGATGGAGATTAGTTTGATTGCTTCTTGTGAGGATGGGTATTCATTAGTAGTGTATCATCTACAAATTGGCTATGGGAGGCTGTCGGTTGTAGTCCGTGAAGAGGGAGGCCTTAGAGGGGTCCATTTTGTATTGAGGCCTTGATATAGTGCCCTAGTCCTTCGACCATTAAGAAAAAAAGAAAAGGGGAGAGAGGGTCACCTTGCCTTATCCCTCTTGCGGGGGAGAAGGGTTGAGAGGGGACACCATTGATGAGGATTGAGAAGAAGGTTGAGGAAATGAGGTTCATTATCCAGGAGATCCAATCCCCATTGAAACTGAAAGCCGAAAGGAGAACTTTCATATATTTTCAGCTTAATTTGTCAAAATATTTTGAAAGATCAAGTTTTAGAAGCATGCCTGGAGTGCGAGTGCTTTTGATCAAGTGAATGATTTCATGGACAAGAATGACACTATCCATGATTTGCCTTCCTTTGAAATATCTTGATTTCTCCTTGGAGATGATGAAGGGTAGAATAGGCTTGAGTATTTGAGCTATGACCTTGGAAATGATTTTGTAGATCACGTTGCAAAGAGATATGGGTCTGAAGTTCCTCGGGTTTGTGACTCATTCTTCTTTGGGTATTAGGGTGAGGAAAGTGGCATTTAGTGCTGGAAGAACTTTTCCTGAGCTATGTGATTCCTCCACTAGTTTCCACACTTCCTCCCTTAACATTGGCCAACAAGAGTGGAAGAAGTCTATTGTGAAACCGTCTGGACCTGAAGCCTTGCCTGTGAGTAACTCTTGAATTTCCTGATCCACTTTTGCTTGCGTAATTGGTGTAATGAGAGACTCATTATGTTCCTGGGTGATTATAGTTGGGATGTTTTGGATCACCCTCTTTATTGCTGAGGTGTGTTACACCTGGGTTTCTAAGAGGATATCCTTGTAGAAGTCTGTCAGCTCATGCAGATTTCCTGGTGATTTAACAGGGTGTTTCCTTGCGAGTCATCCATCATCGTGATGCAATTGATAATGCGTTTGTGGATCATAGAATGGTGGAATAATTTGGTGTTCTTCTCTTCTTCGTTGAGCCATTAAACCCGAGATTTCTATCTCCACAGGATATCTTCTTCCTTGTGTATTTCTTCTAGTTGCCTTTTGAGTTTGATTTCCTCTTGTTGTTGGGTGATTGTGTATCCTGCTCGAATGAATTATGCCTGGAGGCTCTCAAGGTTTTGTTCCAATAATTTCCTCTCCTGGAAAATGTTCCCAAAGACCTCTTTGTTCCATTTGCGCACCTGTTGTTTAAAATGTTTGAGTTTTTACTGGAAGCAATACATTTTTGTGCCCATCTATGTTTCCGCAGTGCTCCACTAGTGATGGGCTAACTCCTGGAAGTTTGGATGGGAGAGCCAATTTTTTCAATACTAAAGGGTTTAAGCTTGGGGGTGGCAATAGTGTCAACCCAGAGCTGAAGCGGCCAGTGGTCCGAACTTGCCTTTGGGAGGATGTTGGAGTCTACTAGGGGGCCTTCCAAGAGGAGAGTTTTCGAGATGAGGAAGCGATCAAGCCTGCAAGCTATTTTATGGTGTCCTGATCTTTTGTTGGTCCAGGTGTAGGTGCCATTGCTATTATCAATGTCTACCAGTCTAAGGTTCTCTATGAGTTCCTGAAATTTTCCGCTATCCTTCTCCAGGCGCTTTTTTCCCCCTCACTTTTCTTCCAGCGTGAGAATCATGTTGAAGTATCCCCCTATTATCCATCACTTTCCCTCCGCTAAGGAACCTAGGTAAGCCAGGTTTTGAAGAAAGAGGTCTTTATCTGGGCTATTCTGTGGTCCATAGGCATTTGTGATCATTCCTTCCTTTTCCAAGTCGATGGCTCTGTAGTGCACTGTGATGGTGCACTGAGTGGAGAAGCCTTGATCGAGGATGACTGTTGTAGGATTCCATAGGATGCCTAGGCCTCCTGAAGCCCCTTTGGAGTCTATTTGATAGGATTCAAAATTACGCCAGCATCTTTTGATGATATCTTTTGTAGTTATCCCTACACATTTTGTCTCTTGTATTAAGAATATATCAGGGTCTTCCATTTTGATGCAGTTTCGAAGAATCCTTTGTTTGGATATTCCATTTAGGCCTCTGATATTCCAGGTGAGGATATTCATAGTTAACAATTAGGTGGGTGGGAAAAGGATCTCTCTGAGAGCTTGTGAATCTTTCCCGAGTTGATCATATAGTTTCTCACTTCCTTTATTAGCTGATGAGCCAATTTTTTGCCTCATCTCTTGTTTTCTTTTGGGTGTTTTCTTAGATCTTGGTTTGGGTCTTTGTTGATCCCCAACCTTGATGTAGCCCCTACCGATGAGTCCAAAAATACTTTGTGAACTTTACTGAGTTGGTCCTCTGGTAGGGTTTGAAGATCCTTCTTGTTGAGTGCTTCTTCTAACCTGTCTAGGTCGATTTCTGCTAGGTCCTGCTCATCCATTTCCATGACTGTGTCTTCCTCTCTTTCTGGTTCCTTCTCTGAGACTGGGTGAGTCTGTGGATTTCCTTGGTTTGATAGGGTTTGATACTCTTGTGATGGTTGGTCTTCCTTGTGCTTGTTGGGATCTGTCCCCACAACCTTGTGGGGGTTTTCCACTTCTTCTTCCTATGGGAGGCAGTTGAGGGCTTCAAAGAAATTGTTGTTTGGGTTCTTTTTTCCGTTGTTGGTAGTGGGATTCTTCTACGCGTGTATCCTTCGATTTTGCACCTGGGTAATTCCTTCCTTTGTTTTCTCTTCAGCTTCCCTTTTGAGGGGGTGTTGAGAGGGAAGTCTTTGAAAAAGTGTCCATGTACATGGCATTTTTGACATCTGAAAGGAATGTGTTCATAGTCTGTGGTTTGGGCCCATTCCTGGTCTTGGTATTCTAAGGTCACTGTGCCTGGTAGAGCTTTGGAAATGTTCATATAGACAAAGATCCTTGCATAAGAGGTGTATTTTCTCTATTTGGTAGCTTCAGAAGATTTGACATATTTACCTAGGGTCTTGCCTATGCCTAGTAAAATTTCTTCCAACCAGAACATTTGAGGTAGGGAGTAGAGGCAAATCCATACTAGTGCGTATGCAAAGTTGTCCTTTTCTAGGTAGAAGCGGTCTGTCCAGAATCGGAGGTAGAGGTCAGTTGAAATGTAGAAATATGGTCCCCCTTCAAAGATCTTGTCCTTGTCTTCCAGGTTGTAGAATATTACTATGAAGAAACCTTTGGAGCTTAGCTGGAGCTCATAGTCTCCCTTCGGGTTGCACCACACCTTGATCCAATGAGTTAGGTCCTTTTCTGAGGGCTAGAGACCTAGGAATTTTCCTATGAGGGCATGGTTTGTCATGAATTGCGTGTGTTCCCCTATCCTGGTGGTTTTGATGACGTATCTGGGTGCAACCGGGGCTCGGGGGATACATTTTTTGGGTATCCAGGCTCGAGTTGCTTTTGGATGCGAGGACTCAGCATCCATGTTCGATTCTTTGCTAATATCCATATCTTCCTGCATATATTGTTCTCGTAGGTGCAATGGTGGCACAAAGGATGGTCTGTGCGCCCACGAGTTCTCCGGATCTTTGGCGGAAATCTTGTGGTAAGAGGGGGCTTTCAACCCCCCTTCTGTTCCCATTCTTCTATGGCGATCAGTACCAGGGTAAGGAGACGGTCGGATGTGTGCAGAAGAGTTAAGATGTGGTTAGGGTAGGAGGGTTGTTGGTGCATGTGAACCCTAATCTTGCAGAGCTTGTTCCGATACATCCATAAAAGAAATAGAAGATTATGATAATTTTTATTAAAATAATTAAATTTTATATTTATTTAAGCTTATAATTTGTAAAGATAAATAGCTGTAGAGAAAATTCATGTCTCTTATTTGTCAGATAATACAAACTAATGAATGTGTATTGTCACTTCAACTTAAATATGGTTGATGCCTTTTCTTTTCTTTTGATTTTCTTTTATTTTTTAATCTTCATTATTAGAAGAAAAAACAAAACAAAATAAAAATAAAGATAGAAGATAGAAGAAATGGTAATCATAATCAATTTTCTTCTGTCTTTGTTAAATGATTTTTCTTAATGCGGTTTCTTATGTCTTCACCAAAAGATAAGAGAAATCACAATCATAATTATTTTCTTCTATTTTTGACAAAGACATAACAAATCATATAATAAAAATCATCTAACATGATAGAATAAAAATAACTATGATAAGAGAAATTAGAATCATAATTATTTTGTTTTATTTTTTATAAAGACATAACAAATCATATAATAAAAATCATTTAACATGATAGAAGAAAAATAACTATGATTATGAATTTTTTTTAACTGTAACGAGTATGGGAATTATTTATCTGAAAAGAAAATGGGTCTTTGTCAAAGCGACCCCTAGTACAATGCAGTTTTCTAGCTTCTACTGCTTTTGATTTACAACATTCTCAGGGAATTTGAACGAAACTTTCGTTGTTTACAATTAGCAATCCTTTCATGAGTGTGTTGCCTTTGTTCGCCATCTGATCAGCTTCCCTGTTTGACTTTCTTAGAATATGATAACACTTGCATGTGTTGAAGTCTAGGAGAACTCTCTTCAATCTTTCCAAGGTTTCGTTTAGGCTGGCATTGCTGAACTGTGCCTCTGTGTTTAAGTTTTTTATTATTATCTCTGAGTCTCCAAAAACTTGAAGGTCTTTGACTCCTTTTTCTCTGGCAATAAGGCAAGCTTTGATAAGCCCTAGTATCTCAGCTTGATTGTTGGATTTCTGACCTAATCCCCAGCATAAACAATCTTTTGTAGACCCATCCGGGGAGTAGATGACCCCCCCTGCGCCAGCTACACCGGTATTTCCTCTGGATGCCCCATCAAAGAAAATTGTGGCTAAATTTTTAGTCCGCCACCAAGACTGGAATTTGTCATCCTCTTCTCTTATACGCCAATCTAGTTTGATTGTTTGTGGGGAAAGGAGATGCTTACTCGGAAAAGGCACAAGAGGGCTTAGCCACCTCTTTTCCTCGGGCAGTAACGAAGGAGTCTCTTTAAAATACTGTTGTTGGGCTGCTTCCAGAAGGAAGGATTTATCTTTTGCAACTACTTGCGACGGGGAGTGCCACACCTCTTTGAAAATTAGCTGATTGCGTGCCAACCAAAGCTGCCAACATACATATTTGGGAATCGTTGTCCAGATTTTGCGCCAAAATGATTTGGAGGGAATTCGCTAGGGGTAGAAAAGGCTCCAAGAGGCAAAGAGTTCCACAACAGAATTCTAGGGAGGGATTGAAATCTGAAAGTCCTGTAGAATGAGACCCCAGACCTCTTTAGCAAAAATGCAATCTATGAATAGGTGCTGGGCTGTTTCGGAATTATTGTTGCATAACACACATCTATGAGGCCCCACTATGTACCTTTTCTCTAGATTATCTCCCGTTAGAAGTTTATTGTGCACTAGGGTCCAGAAGAAGAAGTTCACTTTTGGTATGGCTAGAGGTTCCCAGACGTTTTTCCAGAAAGCCGGAGTTTGACTGTTGTTTCTTGAGGCCTGCAATGCTCTATATCCTGCTGTTGTGGTGTATACACCTGTCTGGCCCCATCCCCAGCTATCTTTCATGGTTCTATTGATAGGGGCAGCATCCTCCAGTAGATCTTCGAGCATGGATTGTTGCAGAGATAACCGGGCTGGGACTCCATGAAAATCCCATCCTGCCCAATCTCCACGCTGATCCCATTTCGAGAGGTCATATAAGTTGATTACTCCTGCTCTCTCCATCCAGTCTCTGAGATCTGCTATGTCCTCATTTTCCGCTAGAGGTTCTCTCCCCATGATGCTATCCAGCCACAAAAGCGTACGTTTTCCATTGCCAGGTATTCTGTAGACCGATTTTTTGAAAAAATTGTTGCTTTTGTAGAACAATTTCCACACCTGCATACAATTTACTTAGCTATCGCATTGGAGGTTGCTGAGAGATTTGTTGGGCCTGTATTTGTTGGGCCTGTATTTTTCTCGTAGAGTAACACTAACCGGATGCGTGGGCTCATGGATCAACGTCCACAAAATCTTTCCTCCTAGCGATAAATTGCCAAGAGTGGGATCCCTAATTTGCAGCCCGCCCTCTGCCATGGGTTTTTTAACAACTTCCCAATTCACCAAATGCATTTTATTTTTGTTGCCCTTCCCTCCCTGCCACAAGAAATATCTGAGGAGTTTGGAGTTCTGCTCTGTCACGGATCAGGGTGCGAGAAGAAAAGCTTCCTGGTAAATTGGAAGCGCAGACAACACAGATTTAATTAAAATGACTTTGCCTCACTTAGTCAACCAGTAGCCTCCCCACGCAGCAATTTTGGATTTGATTTTAGATATGATGTCGCTCCAAAGTGATCTTTTGTTGACGCGAGAAATGATGGGAAGACCGAGATACTTAAACTTGTCCCATTTAGCATGGCCTTTGAACCCGAGGATAGTGATGATGCCTGTGAGATCGGGCTGGCCTATATTCCAGCTGAAGACTTCACTTTTTCTCTCATTGACTAAAGCTCCCTAAATTCTGCAATAATTTCTGAGGACTGAGTCGAAGGCTTTGTCTATTATGAAGGAGGCTCCCCCAAGGAGAAGGGAATTGTCTGTAAAGAGTGTGTGGTTCAAAGGTTCTGCTCCATTAGAAGATTTGAGACCCGGAATGTTGCCAACTAACCTTTCAGCAGTGAGCTTTTGACTAAGGTAATCAGCCATTAATATGTACAGGAAAGGGGAGAGAGGGCATCCCTGCCTGATGCCTCTCTGAGCTTGGAAAAAATTGGTTGGGCGACCATTGACTAAAGGGGAAACCCACGGATTGTCAATGCAGGCTTTAATTAGCTGAACAAAGTGAGACGAGAAGCCGAAGGAGAGAAGAATATTGCACAGGAAAGAGCGATTAACTCTGTCAAACGTGTTCTCCATATCTAATTTTATCAACATACCTTTCTCTTTCCGTTGTATGCTTGAATGTATTGTCTCCTGAACTTGGATTACATTGTCCAGTATGTGCCTACCTTCCACAAAACCACCTTGAGGGCTGGAGATCAGTCTTTTTAGCAGCGGCTTGATCCGGTTTGCTAGTAGTTTAGCCAGGATCTTATAGGATGCGTTACACAGCGATATGGGCCTAAATCTTGCAAATGATTCAGGGTTGGAGTCTTTGGGGATTAAAGCAAGGTAAGTGGAATTGGTTCCTCCACCTACCTTGGCTTTTTTCATAAACCCGCTTATCATTTTATGGAGATCATCCTTGATAATATGCCAACAAGATTTGTAAAAATGGATTGTGAATCCATCAGGCCCAGGTGCCTTATCTGCCTCCATGGACCAGATTACATTAATGATTTCTTCCTCAGAAGTTGGTCTACAGAGTAATGCGTTGTCTTCAGGACTGATGAGGGAAGGGATATTAGAGAGGAGGTCAGCAGCTTCCTCGTCATTACTTTGAGTACCTTCTCTATATAAATTCCTGAAATGGGATTCTGCGGCAACTTTGACTTGGTTGAAACCTTTGCAGACTTGGCCATCCACTGTTTTTATTTATGCTATATGATTCCTGGACAGTCTCTCTCTATATTGCCGGTGGAAAAAGGAGGTGATCCTGTCCCCAGCCTTCAGCCAGAGGCTTCTGGATTTGAGTCTCCAGTATTCTTCTTCCCTTCGAAAAGATTGATATGTGGATTGTTGCGCTTTTATTTGTTTTTCCAACAACTCTACTGTGATATCTTTGCTTTCCATGTCTGTTTGCAGGGTCTGCAATGACTGCACTACTTCTCTTCTTTGTTCAGTAGGAGTAGGGGCTAGTTTCTTTATCCAGTCCTTCAGAGCTTGTTTTGTAGCTTTCAACTTTTGCTCCCATACATAGCTTGAGGATCCAGTGAAGGAATTGGCCCATGTTGTGTTTACTATCTCTAAAAAACCATCTCTCTCGATCCATAAAGGGTTGAATCGAAAAGGAATAGGGCCCAGGTCTTCTTCTTCTTCCAGGAGAAGCTGTATTGGCTTATGGTTTGAGGTGAGTTTAGGCAGAATTTTGGTGATGATGATCTTTTTGTTCATCATTATGGAGCTTTGCACTAGGAATTGATCTAATCGGGCAGAAATATGGTCCGGTCCCACCCTATTATTGGACCAAGTATAAATTCCTTGAACAAGGTTGAAGTCTAAAAGATACCAAGACTGTGTGGTCTCCTCTACCTTGGCCAGCATGGGGTCTCTGATGCTGGAGCCCCCCCTCTTCTCTTTTTCTTTCATTACAATATTAAGATCCCCGACTATGATGATATTGCTGGGAGAAGTCTCCTCTAAAAAGGCCGAGAGAGAGTTCCAGCATTCTCGTTTTTCAGCGTAGGAAACAGGTACATAAAGATTGAAGAGAGAGATGGTCAACTTTCTTGCATTGTGCTTCAGTTCCGTGAAAATCCAATGCTGGGTTTCATAATTCTTATTTAGATGGAATAGGTCTTCGGTCCAAAGAGTTGCCAACCCTCTAGAGGTTCCCCTTGAACTGACTACTTTGCCTGATCTTTTATTCCACTTTGAGCCGCTGATCTCTAGAAGGGCTTGCCCTTCTATTTTGCTCTCCTGGAGCATGAGAATATCTGAGGGATCTACTTTCAAAAGGTCCTTAACTGCTTCTATTTTGGAGGGATTCCCCAGCCCTCTACAGTTCCAAGAGACGAGATTCATTATTTACTCAAGGGGGGGGGATTGGGGTCTCCCTTGGAAGGCCTTGGTATGGTATTTCTCCTAATAGACATTTCTATTGTAGACTGACTTCCTTGTGTTTTGTACCTTTCTACCTCCTCCTCCCTCTTTTCTTTGCGGGATTTCCTTCCTTCTTTTTTTGAAGGACGCTCATAGGTTTCATCCTCTGAAGAACCTGAGCTTTCCACTAGTTTTTTCCTTGCGATTTCTGCGTATGAAGGATTGGAGGGGCTGCCTTGATTGGCTTCAATATGTATTGCTTCTCCTCCCTCTTTGTTTGTAGGTGGTGTGTCTGCCTGTTCCACGTTCTCCTGAGTTAGTTTTGCTTGATTGTTCTGAGCACTTTCTGTCCCATTTGGAGTTGCGTCCTTTTCTTGGCCGGTTATGGAGCTGCTAGGACCTCCGGTCATATTGCCTTTACCTATGCCTTTTTTTTTGTTTGCATGTTTCTGAACTAGGGTCCATTGTTCCCCATTTTGTTTGTCTACTTGTTCCTCGGCTTTCTTCTTGTAATGCTTTGCAAAGTGTTCGTGCCCATGACAATGTCTGCATTTAAAAGGTAGTTGTTCGTAGTCCAACTCCTGGACATGCGTCCACCCCGCTACAGTGAGGTTGATTGCTTCCGGAAGCCCCTCTTCTAAATCCACTTCTACGCAGATACGAACGCAAGAATACTGACCCTTTCTTGTAGCTTGGTCTATGTATTTTCCCAATGCGTTACCAATGTTCTAGAGGGATTTTTGATTCCATCAATGGAGAGGTAGATGAGGGAGCCTGACCCAAACCGGGATAGCAGAGGGGACGTCTTGGGTGGGGTCAAAATCTGGAGTCCATTTGTTTAGATAAAGACCCTGAGGTCCCATAAAGTATGGCCCATTTCTGAAGATTAATCCTCTGTCATCCAGGTTTTCGAAGACAAACACAAAGAAACCCTTTCCTACGAAAAATATTTTGACTCCCTCTTTGATCAAGGGCTTCCAGTTCCTTTGGGTCCACTCTTCCACCGATTTGGGAGAAGGCCAGAGGCCCGTGAACTGGCCTATGAGACCTCTCTCTGCCAGATTCAAGGCCGCTTTGTAGGTTTCTTCTTCTGGCAGGGCCACAGAAGGGATTGAGTCCATTTTCCTTACGAACTTCTGCTGAGTCGCAAAGGGAGGGCGCTTAGGGCCAACAACTACCATGGTTCTGAAAGCGAGAACCTCCGGAGGCGAATCGGGATCCCCGAGGGCATCCATGGTCTGAAAGAGCGTTGCAAGACGATCGGGAGGGCGCTAAGGCCTCAGGGGCACGCTGAAGTAGCCTGCAACCCTAGCGCGAGCAGATCTAAATGACTTTGTTTTTAAATTATGTGATTTTTTTTAATTTTTTTTTCTATTATATTAAATTAAAAAAAAAATCATAGAAGAAAATTCTTTATTATTTTTATTTTTCCTCTATCTTGTTGAATAAGTTTTTTTTTCTATCTTGTTAAATATCATTTTTTCGCGAGGTCTAGAGTAAGACACTTTGTAAGTCAAAACCCCTAGAGACATCTCAAATCCAACCATGTTAAGGGTTGGTGCGGTCCAGGCTGGGTGTGATTCCCTTAGATAGCCAAGACAATCCCAATTACCAAAAAAAAAAAAAAAAATTAGAAATGTCATTTTAAAAACAAAACAAACAAAACAAAAACCAAGAAAAACACAAAAAAGCATCATCTAGAAAAATCTAAATGGCTTTTTTTTTTTTGTTCTGATTCTTATTTTTTATATAGTATTTTTTTTTTTTATTTCTATTTTTTTCTTAAAGTAATGAGAAAAGTCTAAAAATCATTTTTTCCCTTTGTTGATTTTCAATGGTTTTTCTTTTATCATATCTTCATTATGTTAAGACCTTAGATGCTAAACGGGTGTTTAACATATTAAATTTAGTGTGTAACTACTTTATTGATTCAAAAATATTATAAAACAATCATTTTTTTTTATATTAATTCTATTATTTAGATATTAAAGTGTTCCACTTATTGGAACATATATCTTATACTCATAAAAAAAAATGTCAATACTATGAAAATCAAAATTGGTCTTATTAACTATATAAATTAAAGGATATTTATGTTTTAGATTTCTATTACATATACAAAATATATCAAAGCCAATTAAATTTCATTTATGATTATGATGATTTTTATTAAAATAATTAAATATTATATTTATTTAAGTTTATAATCTGTAAAGATATATACATATCAAGCCAATTAAATTTTATTTATGATTATGATGATTTTTATTAAAATAATTAAATATTATATTTATTTAAGCTTATAATTTGTAAAAATAAATAATTGTAGAGATAAGTCAGGGTTTCTTATTTGTTAAATAATACAAACTTTGTTTTTAAATAATATAATATTTTTTTTATGTTAAATTAAAAAAATTAGCCTGAAATAAAATTCATTTATTATTTTTATAATCTTGTTGAATGAGTTTTTTTTTTCTATCTTATTAAATAATTTTTTGTTTTTGAGTTATTTTTTCCCTCTATCTTATCTTTTCTTATCTTTTCTTGACAAAAGAAAGATAATAGGCGGGGAAGCCTTCCTCCCGAGCTTGGTTGGGCTCATAATCTTTCAACCGGGACTCGTCCTAGTTCGTGGGCTGGGAAGCTGTTACCGAACCCAAGCTATAGTTCAGGTTGATGCTGTTACCAATCAATATAATAGCAAAGTGAAGCTTATCAAGCCAAAGGAAAGGGTAAAGCTAGAGCTAGTCATTGATACTGATTGAAACTGAGAATGAGCTAGCTGAACCTCGTCTCGTGCTTCTATCGCTAGCTGTTAGGCTGGGCATCTATCGCTAGCCGTTAGGCTGGGTAATCATCCCAAGCAATTGGTCCGGTTAAAGCTGTTACCGAAACATACCCATTGCTAGCTAACGAACCTTCCAAATGGTCTAACCAGAGAAGTTGTCCAAGCAAACTGGTCTAAGCCATACAACCTGTGCTGAACCTCGTCTACCAATTGTCCCATCAAAGTGGCGAAACAGAACCATTCAAAGCTGAACCTATTGCTACGGGAATAAACATTTTCACTTAACCAAAAGCTAATCACGGGAATAAACATACCTGTGCTCTTTAAACTGGGCTACCCGAAACAGACTATCGCTTGCTAACTAACCTTCCTAGCTCTGGGAACGAATAAACGGTACCCACCAATAGCTATTCTCGCAAGCTAACGAACCATCCAAGCAATCAATATCACTGCCCACCTAGACTGATTAACCCTACCCCCAAGCAATCTAAACAAGCAATCAAACCTGCCAAGCCATCGAACCAATCTCAAAGCCAGAGCCATCGAACCAAGCAATCTCACCCGACAAGCTATCTATCCCTCGCCTACCCCTACCTTAATAGATATTGCAGGTACCGAGATATGGCAAACTGCACTGAAACAGTAAGGAAAAGGAAATAAGCCAGAATTCCAAAGCAATTTACAAAGTCTGTTTTTCTATATTGACTTGTATCATTTCGGTAACCTGAGATATAATAAAGAGAAGACATAACTCCCTTCAAACTATTCCGAACTATACTATTGACCTAACGACTTCATTAAGTGGGTATAGTAGTCTAGTGGTGGAATAGCAAAAAGATATCTGTCCTGTGCTTTTACACGCTAACTAAGGCACTTTCTTCTTACTTCCTTGGCCGCACTCGTCTATTATCATTTCGGTAACTAGATAATAGTGAGAACCACTTCCATTCCCAGCTTGAGACATTTCTTTCATGCCAGTCCCGTAGGATAGGCCAGCCAGAGAGGATCCTTTGCTTGCATGCATCCCCATTCCCCTTCCAGCAAGCAAGCCGGCAAGCAAGCTTTCCCTCGCTAACTCAATGCCTGACAGAAACCCCCTACGCGTATGACCAGTAATGCCTTTCAGATGCGGGGATACTTTACGTCAGGACCCTCTAATCAATCCATCAGGACCCTCTTTGATATACGTAAATACCTAGATGAAAGCTACAGCATAGCCGTCGAAGTCTTGTGGTTACGCAGTATCCTCAGTTATTAGAAAAGAAAGCCAGATCGATCTCCGTTACCCTTAATGTAAGTCCTTTCCTAGCAAGATTCATTGACCAGGTAAGTTGTGATAACGCGTGAAACTACCACCTTCGGTAAGCGATAGCAATGTGGTCTTTCCTTCCCAATGCTAGTGAGTGGATTGATTCTTAGCGCATTCTTTCCTGGGTAGGGCATTCTTTCCTGGGTGGGACTCTCTTCTTCACTGGATGGATATATTTACTTTGACTGGCTGGGCAGGACACCCACTGCTTTCCTTACTATTACAACTTTCACTAGCCAACTTTATTTACTATTTCAAAGTTTGAGGTAGATTGACTGGCTTACTTTAATGCTTAGAGGCTTTAACACTCTCATACATAATGCTTAACCCACCTACCCGAAGAAAGGGCACGCCGAATGATGGATAAGCAACTGTTGGTCGCGTGTAGCGGGGCTGCTGGACCTACTGCCTGTGTTCTCTTTATGAGATATCAGGTCAGTTTCAGGACCTTACCTTAATAGTTGTTTCTAAGATTGGATGATAATATATATATTTTATCGAATATCTAATAACGGAGAATCTTATCAATAA
>JZKD02S0154676.1:244745-258517 GCA_000966675.3 Picea glauca | reverse complement strand
GGCCGTTAAGATCGAGGAGAGTATGAACCGTCGGATCACTCTATGTCGGGAACATATCGTGATCGTCAGATTTCCTAACTACAAATGCATACTAAAGAAACACACTTTTACCTAACGACATATTAAACCAAGTAGATCTTAACTAACTCCTAAGTGTCTAAATATCCTAACAAATGCATCCTTTGAGGACTGTGTGCACACCTTGCACTTGGAAACTCAAATGAGAGAAACAATTGAAACTCATTCAATACTTCATCAATCCACACATTCAGACATGAAATGCATAAAAACATAACAATGAACATAAACCGATAAACACACGATATGTAGGAAAAACTGCTTTTCTATTATCTCTGTGTGTCTATACAGATGTTTACACAAATTGGACTGTAACAGAATCCCAGTTCTCTCAAGCTCTCCTAAGAACTTCTACCTCCTAAGGCCTCCTCTACCCAGACCTCTCTATCATTATATGTCTCTCCTAATTACAAAAGAGGGCTCTTTGCGAGCTCGTCCTCTCTCACCTAACCTCAGTGCCATCACTATCTTAGTTAAGACACCATACTCCTACGACTTCATTACATTAATGAAAAGTCCAGATCTGACTCAGATCTAGACCAAAATTACAATCAACCATTTAAGGCGATCTATCCACTCCGTGTACAAAGGTATGGCTCGACATTTATCAGCCTTACAACGCAAATCCCTATGGGATAAGATTTTGAAATTAAAAATGGAAGGGTCAATGCCTCTCCCTTTCTCCATTGTGCGTCTATGTGTTGGCTTGCTGGCGCATTTGCTGACGTGGAGCCATGCTCCTGCATCAAAATGCAAACTGATGGATGAGTGTGAGGCACAGGAGGCCGAGAGCACCAATGATGGTGGAACGAAGAAGAAAACTTGAACCAGAGCCAAAGAAAAATGCACACTGGTGGATGAGTCCGAGACGCGGGAGGCAGAGAGTGGAAATGAGCCATGGATTTCCCTGTCTCAGACCAAAAACCATTGAATCGAGCGAGATGATGAGACTGGGCATGCATCCAACCCATCGTATTTACCGTTCGTGCGAGCTGGAGCTCCATGGCATTAAACTAATCTGAGTGCAAATGAATGCGGGGGTGCATCGAACGAGGTTTTAAATGCATGGATTGAAGTATGAGGTGAGTGTGCCTGTGTTGGCATGTTGTGGTGTGGGTTGAGCTGGCAGAATTGGCCGAAATCCAGAAGGATCTTGGGCAGATTAAGAAAAGCTTAGAAGCCAAGCCTTCTTCAAGCACTTCCCATGGCGGTCTTGCTCCAATCGGCTGTGCAGAGATGAAGCTTATCGACGAACCTTTTATCGTGGGACAACAGAAAGCCTTTTCAGTTCTCGAAGATTTGGTGATAAAAGATGCAGAGGCTAAGAACATTGGCGTGCTTGGCAAGGGTGGATCCCGGAAAACTCTGATTCTCAAGACGCTCTTCAATAGTGAAAAGGTACGCAATCATTTCAGCGAGGGCAATGAAGTAAGCTAACGCTTCTACGTTTTGAAGCCCGATGGGACGTCTCGGGCACTGGGCTCCATCTCGTAGAACGCCCAGCTGGCTAAAAATGCCTCGCTCAGGCGTAGACCTACATCCTCCGACGTCATCGACGTTTGTGCCTCGCTCAGGCGTAGACCTCCCCGTTCGCGCAGTTCGCCGTTTCCGTTTCTCAACCGTCCGTTTGATGGTGGATGGATGTATGCATGCGATAAATGGGCAGGCTTCATTTCAAATTTGAAGAGCGAGAGAAAGGCTGAGGCCCATTTCTTTCACCAGTTGCAGGTGGGGAAAGTCCACCACGGCCGGGTGATATATGGGACGCTGTGCATGGAGGCATTCAGGATTAGTATAGTCATGACCTTGCTTGAAGACGGTAATGGTCTTGCGGTCAGGCTGGCAATTTACAATTTACAGTGTAGCTGCTTACCAGGCGGACATCGAGAGGGTCAGGCTGGCAATTTACAATTTACAGTGTAGCTGCTTACCAGGCAGACATCGAGAGGCTATGTACCCAGAAGCCCGACGGTTTATGACTGGTCAGTCTTTGATTCAGTCGTAGATCTCAAACTCAATTAGATCTGTCAAAAATGTTGTGATATGGAGAAGTATTGACAGGGAAATGTTGTTGTGTTATTGTGGACAGGGTATCCACCAGAAGGGTCTCCTCAGGCATATCCTCCTCCTGGGTATCCTCAACAAGGTTTTCCTCCCACTCAGGATTATGCTCCTGCTCAGACACAGTAGAGAGAAGATGGCTTCTGGAAAGGCTGGTGAGTTAATCGTTTCTGTATCGAATAAACATGGATGGAATTCTGGGCTTGAATTATAGTTCAGAAGGTTTACATAATTAGAAAAACGGCGTACTCATGTTACAGATCTGAAAACTGGGTACTCATATTTTTATGTTATAAATTCTGAAAAAGAGGGCTTTGTTGTTGTTTGTTATTGCAGTTGTGCTACCCTCTGCTGCTGTTGTATGTTGGACGCTTGCTTTTGAGATGGCTCATGATTATTAAGGCTCCCGAGCTATTACAGTATTACCATGATTATCTATAGATAATCAAACTAGAATTGAATGTGACGATGTACCATATCCATTTTATTATTTGATGCTTATTTCTTGGGTTCACCTTCCCCCTCACAGGAATATTGGTTGTAATTTTTTGTTGTATTTTATGACTGTTGCCCTTGGCCTTAGCTGCACTCACAAATTATAATAATTACTTCTGCATGTTATGTAGAAATTTTTAATAGAATCTTCGTTCTAAAAATGCTTGGAATTTATGGAGAATGGTTGAAATGTTTACCTAGGTTTTAGACGCTTTGATATCCAGCTCTCATGTCTTTATGCAAAATCTGGTTAATTTTTTTCAGTTTCATATAAAGATTTATGAACAGCGAATGACATACTTGAGCTATTTTATCTGAATCATTAACTGTTCTAAACTTCAAAAGCAGTATACGAGATTCAAGTTAATCCGTGGTTAAACCACTCAGACGTAGTATTGAAATCAGAGTAAAATGACCAATCCCTTCTCCTTTAATCCTATATCCTTCCAAATAGTTTAACCGATTTTGAATATCCTTGATCCAATAATTAACGACCAATTTTAAATTTCACTTATCAAATAAATAATCAGCACTTTTAAATCTCTCCTCTTTAAAATATTGTAAGGGTATGCTTAAAGAATGTTGGATAGAAATTTGAAGAGCGTAGAACTTTGTGGTTCTGGATTTTGTGCGTCATCAGTGGACGCATTATTTGCTTGATTCGACGCATTATTTGGTTGATTCTTGGGTTTATTAGTCGCTACGAAAAACGGGACTTTTGTATTCCAATGCATTATGCGGACCATACAACGTGCTTGAACTCACAAGTTAAAAAATTGGAAGGTTTTCTAAGTTTACAATAAGCAATCTTATTTTACTAGATTAGTTGGTTTGTGTGGGCTTAGTTCCCATCAAATTAAAGGTTCCAAATGTTATAGGGAGGGGTAGGAGTCATTTGTGGATGAATAAAACTGTCTCAAGGGTCGTCCAGGCTAGAGCAATCCTTTTTCCATTTAACATTGTACATATGAACCTTTGATTTTAATATGACAAAATATGCATGGTTTTAATTTTTTTTTAAAGTGTAAAACTAGATCCAAAATTTAAAATTCCAAATGTGTGTTGGGGGAAACCAACTAGATATAATAAAGGGCTTTCCGAAGGTGGGTCTCATCCATCTCAGTGTTTGGAGACTTGGGGTCCTCAAATATATTCAATGTCAAAGTCAGAATTTCTTTGCCACACATATTAGCGATAGGTACAATGTGCTCTTCAACAAATCAGTTGGCTCTATGTCGACAACTCCTTTATGGCTATGGAAAAGTGGGTCAAGAGGGGGTAGGTGGCTCCCTACTCATCGTACAAGGGACATCCCCCAAAACTCTAGCAATTTCTTCAGGTGATTCATCTCCATATCATTTTTTTGAGATTGCCAATTTATTTGCAAGTACATACTAGCATGAATTATTGTGATGTCTTACCATGAGAAAGCACAAGAAACCTTGTGATGTCTTACCATGAGAAAGCACTAGAGAAACCTTGTTGTTATTAAATAAAACATCATTTTTCCTTTTAAATATGAAAGAAATAAAACTTCAATCCAAGAAAGGAGTGAGGTTGAGTTAAATCCAATGGCCCAGGGTAACCTATCCCCTAGGAAAGAAACTTTCCAAAAGATAGAAACTTCAAGGTATCACTGAAAAAGAGTTCTCGCCTAATCCCATGTTGATTTAGCTAGAGAGCATAACTAGAAGATGTGTTTCATGGTTTTAGGGCTTCCACATTATGGGCATCATGAGTTCAATAACCCTAAGTTTGCTAGTATTTTTTCAATTGGAGGTCCTCCCATTATCAGAAACTAGTTAAGCATTGATTTATTTAGTTCTAATACTTACTTCCATAGGATTTGCAATGGAAATAGCTAGATCTTTTTCTTGGATTCAACTCACCAGTGGTTGTTCAATCAATGCAATAACATCGGTCTTGGGCATAGCTATCGATAGCATAACTCGGGCTTGTATTTGGGAAAGGTTGTTTCTTTTCCCCACTTTTGGTCTCTATGACCAAGCCCCTAGACCTTGCAGGTTCAAATTAAGAATCAGATCATTAGGGATGAAGCCTTGAATCTCTTCTACCAAAAATTTATCTATGTGGTCCAACTGGAAATTCAGTTTGATATTTGGCTAGTCCAACCATGTTTGAGTATGAGAATTATAAATTTCATAGGATTATTGTAGGCCTTTCTTGAACAATCTTTGGGCTAAGAACCATGTTATCTTGCCTAACATTTTTCTATCATGTAGGAAGAGTGGAGGACACTAGAGATAACGATCATTCACAAAGAACCAAGATCTGAGTGAGGGTTCCTTCCATGAGTGGAAGGGATAGATGCCCTCCAAGGATTTCTAAATATTGTCACTAACAAAAGTCCCAACAATCTTGACTTTGGCAAGGATGAGGAGAATGTCCTAGAAGGATAACCCTTGCTAGCCCTAATTACCCAATAGGAACCCTTCGATGATGTGGTGTATGATAAATACCTTCTATGCTATGTTCTGTGTAACAACTCAAATCACCCATTTTGCAAAAAGAGTCTGAAATTGAATTCATGTCTTGATTATGCCTATCCCCCCCATGTCTATTGACATACATCAAATATCCCAAATAGTTCTATTGAATCCTTTGCCTTAGCCAGAGGCCCAACTAAAATTTCTAAGGTCATTTTTAAGGCATTTGTAGGCCACTTTAGATGGGATCCAATAGGAGGAGTAGTAAACATAGGTGGTGGTTAGAATCTTGGTGAATATCTGAAACCTAGCAGTGAAAGCCAAAGATTATTATCCATTTATCAATCTTCCTCTCCACCCTCTACACAACAACCTCCCATAGTTCCTTAAGAAGGACATGAAAGGGAAAGGGTATTCCCAAATAATTTGAACACTTGGCTTGGTTACATCTATGCCTAGACTTGTTTGGATAATTTGTCGAGGGCTAGCTTAGGTATTTGTTAATAATAAGAATATTTATGTCATTGAATGTTGGAATTCAAGGAAAGGAAAAAAATGTTCACACAATCCATAGTGTTTTCCTAGGATGACCTACTTTCTAGAACATTAAGAATGGATTTACTTACAAAGTGGTTGTTCACTAGCTATCCTACACCTGAGTTAAGGAGGGGATTCCTCTTAATCGGGCCAAAGCCTAGTTTTTAATTTGTTAGGTAGCCCATTGACACCTTCACAACCAATACATACAAGGTTGGAGTGAGTGGGAAACCTTGCCTGATGGATTGGAAATGATGCACCTTTTTAGACTTATATTGATTAATGGAAAGGCAAGCAGAGGCTTTTAAAAATAGGATTTCCATGGCATATATGAGTAAGTGAACAAACCTAAGGGGATTTAATCATGGAAATTATGAAGGGGATTTACTTAATCAATAAATTAATTGCAATGTGCTTATTCTAACAACAATTGTTGTATGTACATGTTCTTGCGTAGCTATAGGTATAGGATGACAATTTGGTTTATTTATGAGAGCTATAGTTATGGAGAATGCCTAGAGATATTATATCCACGAGGAGGAGATCAAAGGGATACATGTCAGCATGGGAAATGTTGAGACAAAGTTAAATGGAAGAAGAGGCAGGGATGATCCTGTGTAGTTGGTTGTAACTATGAGAAGTTTACAGAGAGAAGTGAAAAATTATACCTGGCAGATAATGAAAATATTATGAAAGATCAGGAAGAGATACTTCATCGTATGAATATGTTGTAGAGGAAATCCAATAAAGACTCTGGCACAAATCAAGTAGCTAGTGCTAGACAAGTGGCAACATCTAGATCCCATAGTAGAAGGGATGATCATGGGAATGACAGGAAGAAGGGATAAGTGTGTTGATCGTGGTCAACCGACACTGATCACTCTGAGATCAAAGAGGAAGTCACACGATGGATTCCTTGAACGCCGAAGTTACGAAGTAACGAAGGCCGTAGATCTATGGATCTATATGGACACACCTCGACCGTGAGATCTAAGGGGTGTTGAAAGGATATCAGTCCGGAGTGATGTGGAACGCTAACGTGACCCAGGGTGGAGTGGACCCACGTTCGATGTGCCATGTGTCACCTTGATTCATACTTTTCGTAGACCCTATGTGCCCATTAGAATGTGACACGTGTCACCCATTGATGGGGCCATGTGTCATCTCTGCCTTGTCGCATGTCATCCACCTAACACATATTCGCTTGACCTATTAGTGGGTGGAGTACTCAGGACCTACTTGTCCTTGCCTCTACATTTAATATGCCACCACGTGTGAGGGTGGACCCTTCATGAGTCTGGGAATTCAGAACTTCGAGGATTTGGGGTGCAGAATTTTAGATGAGCCAAAAGGGCCAAAGGCCAGAGCCACGTGGCAAGATTTCAGGACTCCAGAGGATATGCACGTAGCAAGATAAGGGGCGTTCAACTCCAAAGCATCGAATGTCGAATTCTCGTAACCATGTACATTGAACAAGGACAAAGTCCCGTCGATTGATTTAGCGGTGGATGGATTTCCACCATGGATGTAGGAGCGCTAGGGAGCTACAGGACTTCGGGGAACCTTGGGATAGTATGAATGAGATGAACCCACGTGGGTGCCACGTGGTCTTTGACCAATGAAGCTCGAAAAACTTCGGAAGGGCATAACTTCCAATCCAGAGCTCGGATTTGAGCATGGTGACAGTGGTTAGAAAGATCTTGACAAGAATAAGGTAATGGAGACTTTGAAAAGAGGATTCAAGATGATGGAGGAAAACAAAATTTTGATGCCCCATCACTAAAAAGGTATTTAAGGGGTTGGGTGTGTTACAAATTGGTATCAAAGCATGGCAACAACACTTGGCCTACTTGGGCTCACGAAAGAGTCAAGTGATTTTATTTCTTAGAAAACTTTAAGGGAGATGGAATACTACCCTACCCTATCTAACAGAGCATGATTCAAACACATGCCTGGAGGGGTCAAAGAATAGTCATAAGACTAGTTTACCAAGGCTAAAATGAGCCTGATGAGAGTATCACTGCCATACAAAAATTATTTGCATAAGTTCATTGAGGAGAATTATGTAGATTAAAATTTAGTTGGGATTTTACCCAACGAGATTGAATCATGCTAGTCTGTGGCAGAGGAAGCCTATCATTTCTTTTGGGAAATGATAGCCAATCCTACATGAGTGGGATTATGTTGATGGACACTAATAAAAAGACTTGGATGTGAATAAGCACACAACTTAATGCACAAGGATATTTCGCGAAGTCAACGACTGGATGGGAATTATTGCGAGCCGCAACCAAACTCTGGCGGAGGTGCGCGCAAAAATCCAGTTGCTCAACGAAGAATTTTTGGTCGCCATGGATCCACTAAAGAAACAAGAGGAATTCAATTAGATCCAGCGAGCAGAAAATGAGATGAATTCTCTGTTTGAAGAGCAATCAGTAGCCAAGAAAGAGCTGCACAAATTTCGACATATCGTTCAGACAATGTACATGTAGATGCATCAGGTAGATGCTACTGTTGATTCTAAATGGAAATCTATGGTCATATCCAATCCTAAAATATGCATCATAGATGTGACTCAGCAGTCCGTAGTTGAAGCCTCGCTCCTTGCCAGGAAGTGGCAGGATAAAATTGGGGGTTTTCAGGAAGTCATGAAGCAGGCCTTAGAGTTAGTCCTAGAGTTGGGCCCTTCGTTTGATGAGGCAAAAGAGGGAAAAGCGCAAGCAGAAGATGAAAGCAAAGCGAAGAAGGAGGACAAAGAAAAGCAACAAGCATTCCTAGAAGCTGTGAAAGAACCAAGTACTTGACTCGAGGGCGAGTCAAGGATTATGGTCGGAACCTGTTGGGCCCTTCGTTTTTGGTTTGAAGTTGCACAAGGAGGACTACAGCCCCAATTTTGGTCAAACACGAATTGCGCAAGCCACAAGAGATGGACAGTGGATCAAGTAAAGAAACAAAAAATGGTTGCGAAAAGAGACAATGCAACACCAACAAAGAAAAAACAAGGAAAAAACAGTTACAACAGAACAAGAACAAGAAAGAATGCGGATCCTAAAGCCAGAAGATCCCACTCAACGTATATATATGAGATGCATATTATTGTAAAAGGGTTGGGTATGGTTGGGTGTAGTTGGTTGGTTGTAAGGTTTTGTCATAGATGGTATAGAGGGTGCAGACAAATTAAAGGTTCTGTGATTGTCATTTGTATACAGTTTTGGGGGAAAGGGTAGATAGAGCTCTGTGACATGAGTCCAGAGCCAAAATCTTGTAACATTGTATTGATTGCATCTCTGAGATTGTATCTGAGAAGCTCTGCTGATAATACATATGGAAGGACCTAAAATTTTGAAATTATTGTGTCATTATGTGTGTATGCTTATTAATTATCTTCTTGCAGTACTTCTTTATGTTTGATGAGTTCAATGTATTGTCTTTGTTTACAAATGTTATCGCAACTTGATTGTCTTTATTTCCAGTTATGAATAAGTTCAGATTTGTTTTGGGGTTAGCCTATCTTTAGAAAGGTCATGGTGAATCTTGAAGACTCCGGAAACCCACCTAAGTATTCTCCTTTCCCTTCCCTATCTTTCTATCTTGGTTGCGCTTCGGATGAGACTTCTTCTCTTCAGAGGAGATGAAAATGCCAACGCTCTAGACTACGCACTCATTGGGGTAGTTGATTGTTCAACCACCAGTCTTTTTCTCATTAACAGATTTTTCCTTGGGATCAAGATGAGGCTTATTATTTCAGCAAGGAGAAATTTAGGTCATTTTGACATAATGAACCTTCTCCACAGTTTTCTCACTCTTTTCCTCTAATGATATCATGGCCAGTACTTCAAGGCTTCACCCGCACAATCGGTTATTGGAAATCTAAACATTAATACATTTACATTGTTTTCATGCCATAGCATGGTGATCATAATTAATGATTAATTACAAGTTGGAAGAAACAGGGGTGTTACAATCAGAGTCTACATGAGAAAGTTGTACCTCCCACAAGTTGACAAAATTTTAATGATTATCATGACATGTTAAATATTGAACTGCAAATAAAGGAAGGAGTTGCATTCCTATTATATTTATTGTTCCATACATGAAAGATGTGAATGACCAAAATTTTTTAGAAGAGAAAGAAGAAAACCTTGTAACAGCCATTCATATTATTGTCTATTGTAACTCAAGTCAATCTTTCTTTATATCTTACATTTTATATCTAAGAAAAGAAAAAAAAAACTACATTGTATGGATTTTTTTTTATTATATTTATAATGCAATAATTCTATTGTTGCTCTTTTATATTATCTTTCCATGTAAACCTTGAATAAAAACATAAAAACTTTGTCACAAGTCAATCATAGATCAAAACTCTATAAGAAATAGTTGTTATAATTAATTTCATATAAGGTAAGAAGCAACTACTCCTATACATGTGGTTTTGAGATCAAACAGAGAAATATATTGAGCTTGATTTTGTGTTCAAATTTGAAGCATAGATGATACAGGATTAATATTGAACAGGTCCTCGCACATACCATATCAAAGTTAATATCGACAAATTAAATTTAAAAATTCTATCACTATAAGTCACTCATAGAACCAATGTGTTGTGAAACATGACAAATCCAATGTTAACAAATAGTTTGCTTATATTTTTTTTTAAGATGTAGAGGAATTCATAATTGATTGGATTATCTAAATAAAATTAAATTCAAATTATCTATGCAAAATTAAATTCAAATCCAACTCACTACTACTATAACTCCAAAAATAGTTAGTTTATATTTTTATTTTTTTAAATATAAAAGAATATATAATTGATTGGATTATCTAAGCAAAATTAAGTAAGTTCAAATCCAACTCACTGCTACTATAACTCTCCAGAATATAACTCCTGACTAGTACCAACGATATATAAACCGATGCCTAACAAGTGAACTCCAGACTAGTACCAACGATCTATAAACCAATATCTAACAAGTGAATAGATAATTTGTTAAACAAATTAAGTCCAAAATATGTAAGAAATACTTGCTATAATTAATTGCAGATAAAAGGAGAAACGACAACTACAGAACATGTGGGATTTGGGCTTTTAGATCAAATAGAGGACATATTGAGCTTATGGATTTTGTGTACAGATTTTAAGCATAGATGATGCAAGAATACAGAACAAAACAACCCAAACCCATCTATTATCCCACGAGAAAACAAAAAAGGAAAATTCTCTGTGGAGAACAACTTTACAACTCTCAGAAAACCATCAGTGGTCTTCACAGAAAATTTCCCCGAGCTAATTAAAACACTCCTGATGACATCAGTCCAAGCATCTCACATCAATACTAATGAATTAGGCAACTGTTATGATCATAGAGGAAGAATGGCGTTTATCATATTACTTGAACCAGCACTAGTACTACACATCACTTGATCAAGCTCATGGAGATCTATGAAATGTCTATGCGATGATGAATCCATTGAGAATGATCTTCTCATTGCCTACAATGGCTCTTCACACAACTGCTTTTTCTGATTAACTCCTGATCTCTGCATATTGCCTGCAAAATCGCTGACTGCTCTGTTGTGTTTTAAGCTTTTGGGCACTGGAGTTTTGGCTATCTCATTATCCTTCTGCTCCTTAATATTGATACTTATGCTTGTGCCAACATCGAGCGTAGTGGATTCTGCGTTTTCAGATCCAGGCTGGTTAGTATATGCCATTTCTGCATTCATAGTATTTTGCAGATCAGGGGAACTTATCGATATATCGATGCTGATGAAGAGGGTAAATTCATCTCCAGAACCCATAATATTAGCCCGGCAGAGGGGACAGTTGGAGTGCGATTCCAGCCATGTATCGACGCAGAGAAGATGGAATGCATGGTTGCATTTGGGCAGGAGCCGAAGGACTTCTCTTCCTCAAACTCATTCAGGCAGATCACGCATTCATTCCCTTCAATAAAACGGTCTTTCTCTATGTACTTGAAGACCGGGATTGATTGGATCACTGATTCATCGAGCCCATAGTCGTTAAAACCCCATGGCTCCGTTCGAGGATGTCGTGTACTGGGGTGTTGAGGGCTGAGTGTATCCCAACTGGTGCAAGAGCAGCATTTGGCTACAATGGCGTAGTAGCTTAGGATTAGAAAGGCAGTGGCTAATATGCCTAATATTGCTATCACCAGAATGGAGAAATCGGGGCCTGTTGTTGAATGGGGTGGTGCTGACTTAATGGAACCTGCAAATGGCGGACAAGCGGGCCAGTCTGGATGGCACAAGCAGCCATTCTTGCAGCACAGTGGAAACTGCCCATTTCCCTGCAAAGCCATATGGGCCTTCTTTATAGCTGCATATGGATAAAAACAAGCCTTTACTTCAATACCCAATGGAGAAAGTTGGGGCGTACAGCATTGGTCAGGTCAATGCTCATGAGTTAAAATTGGGCCTGAATAGATCTGTGACTGGATCGAGTAAGAGCAATGGACTTATGAGAGAAGAGTAGAGCAGGGCGAAACCATCAATGAAATACTATGTGAACATAGACTTTTAGGAATGGCAGTTCACTGTGCCACGCACAGCGGCCGTGGTGGACTTCCCCCAACTGCAACTCGTGAAAGAAATGGTCTCTTGCTTCAAATTTGAAATGAAGCCCGCCCATTTATCGCATGCATACATCCATCCACCATCAAACGGACGACTGTGAAACGGAAACTGCCAACTACGCGAACGGGGAGGTCTACGCCTGAGCGAGGCACAAACGTCGATGACGTCGGAGGATGGAGGTCTACGACTGAGCGAGGCATTTTTAGCCGGCTGGGTGTTCCACGGGATGGAGCCCGGTGCCCGAGACGTCCCATCGGTCTCCAAAACGTAGAAGCGTTAGCTTACTCCTTTCGGAATGTCCGTCTGATAAGACTCTTAGAAATGAACTCCGTACACAAATAGCCTTACAAGAAGGTGTAGAGTCGGACCAGAATCTGGATGAATAAGGTGCAAAATTATGGATGAATCAGAAATTGGGGCAGTATAGGAGTTTTGCCCTTTTCTTGGATGATGTATGGCGAGAGCGTGCTGCGGAATTGCTGGAAGAATTGGGTGTACAGCGGCCTGTAAGGGAGCACTTCAAGTCCAAAGTTATTGTCAGGTCCCGGAATCGCACTGCACTGTTAAAGATTGGAATTGCAGATAAATACACAATAACAATGGAGGACTTGATTGAGGAAGAGAGTTGGAAGTTGTTTGCGTATCATGCTTTCCCCTTTAATAGTGGAATTCCGGCCGCAAACATCGATGAAGATATGGCCAAGCGTGTGTGTCATAAGTGTGGAGGGCTTCCCATTGCAATCAAACTGATAGGGAGGGCAATGGCCGGCAGTACTCTTCCAAAGCAGTGGGAATGGGCACTCCAGAGTCTGCCAAAAGCCGACAGCGTCTATGACTGGCTGCAGTTGAGTTAAGATGCTCTTGGCAACGAGGACGTTAATATGCAATTGTGTTTTCTAGGCTTCTTAGAAAACCAAATTCTTTCTACATAATTTGTAATTCCTTATTGGGTAGGAGAAGGGCTGCTGACAAGGAAGAGATTGCAAGATGAACATCAGCTAAGCTACGACCCATTCGAGATGGGAAAGATTTATGTCAACGTTTTATCAGATCGTTGATTGATTGAACTGATCATGAGAGACTTTGAAGGGCATGTACTGCTTTTCAGGATCCACGATGTGCTGCATGATTTGGCAGTCAGAGTTGCCGAGGAAGAAGAAAGTTTCTACTGTCGTGCGGGTAAGCATTTGACAGCATTGAATGAAAATGAGTTCTCTGAACGCACTCAAATATTTTTTAACATGAACAAATTGAGTTCGCTTCCTAACTCTTTGAGAGCTCCACAAATCCGTTCATTGGTATTGTTGTTCAACAAAGATTTAACAAAAATTCCGAAGAGGGTGAAATTAGGAATTGGGAGAGCAGCCATTGCACAGGAATAACACACAAAAATAATTGATTATTATTGCACACATACATACGTACATATATAGTTGAATTCAGATTCAACTTACCCCAAACATAGCTATGGAGGTTGAGAGAATATCTCAACAACTCCTACAAATCTTCAACCAACCCAATCTAATCTTCTAAACTAAGCATTATTCCAACACC
>JZKD02S0154676.1:214502-244036 GCA_000966675.3 Picea glauca | reverse complement strand
TCCAATAAAAACATTGTACTTGAAACTGGGGCTACCAGATTGCATCAAGATACAAGTTCTTATTTTTACATAAACACTTATATAAAAACTTTAAACTCACCACACACCACACATACTAACACATACTAACACTAGTAGTTATTCTGCTGCCATTACAACACATACTTTCACAATACACATAATTAAACATATATATCAGTATACAGGCAACAAAAAAGAAAGGCATGTCCTCTATACATGCCTTTCTTTTCTGTATCTCATGATATCGATATTACTAATTAAACATATATATCAGTCTCTCAGCTCCTCTATACAGCAATGGATATGAACAGGGAAGGCGATCCCCGAATTCCAGCGAAGATCGATTGCAAATCAGGCGGCTGCAATCAATGGAACGAGCAGTAAATGGAACGATCTTTCAATTAAATGTACAGCAGCGGATCCTTCACGTGGATTCCTCAGCAATCAACGAGAATCAATTTTTCAGTCGGTTCCTCCTTCACACAATCGGCTCCCTCAGACGTTGACGCTTGTTGTGGCCCTTTTCATTTGCCTTTAGATCCTCTTTCTTGGTGATTGTCTTCTTCTGATTTTCTTATTGCATGGCCCGATTGCTATCTCAATAGCCCAGCTATCTCATGTCTTCCAAAGCAGTGACTCGTATCATGGAATCCTTCACGTGGTTCCAACAACTTGGTGGTGATCTCACAATTCTTTACAACGATATTCTCCACGGAGATTTGGATCTCCAATCCCTTTCACGCATCGATCTCAGCTCGACAGTGGATTTATTTCCGCCTACCAATGCTCAACAGATTTTCAGAGTTCCTAGCTCAGCAATAGATCTGCAAACCAGAATTGCAATGGATCTGCAACTCTGAACGAAGATCCACACAAAATCACAAAACAGTTCACACCTGCAAAATATAAATCACTCTACAAAGATCTTCTCGCACATGTGCTGCATTAATTCAAAACTCACTCTCACAAATATATACAAAGAATTAGTTTCAATAACTATAACATCTTCCTGGGCATTCCCAAGAGGAATTAAACCCAACCAAGCTCTGATACCAAATTAGGAATTGGGAGAGCAGCCATTGCACATGAATAACACACACAAATAATTGATTATTATTGCACACATACATGCGTACATATATAGTTGAACTCAGATTCAACTTACCCCAAACATAGCTATGGAGGTTGAGAGAATATCTCAACAACTCCTACAAATCTTCAACCAACCCAATCTAGTCTTCTAAACTAAGCATTATTCCACCAGGTGATTGGGAGTATGATCTCTCTAAAAGTTTTGGATCTGAGTGATACGACACTGAAGTCATTGCCAAATAGTGTGGGGTGTTTGAAACAGCTAGTATTCATGTGTTTAGTCAACACTCCCATAAAAACACTACCTGCATCTCTTACAAATCTTGTAGCATCTCAAATCTTACCTCTTTGCAGTACTTGTGTATGGGGGGTTGCGAAAGCCTGTGGACGAAACCCGTTGAAAATAGATGGAAAAAAGTTGCTTCTGATAACTTAGTGAGTTTAAAGAAACTAAGTGTTGACGCTACAAAATAATGGGCAAATTATTAGTGAGGGAACATTAGCCAGTATGATTGAAATTGACTCTTTATTTTTGAATATCACAGAGGTGAAAAATCTAACGGGTGACATGAGTAACATGCCAAAGTTGAGAAGGCTGTCACTGGAATGCTCTCACTTGGTCAAAATGGGGGTTTGTGATCTTCAAAAGTTGAGCTCTCTTCGACTGAGTAGGTGCAATAAGCTCGAAGAACTATCACCTCTGCATACTCTTAGGAGTTTGAGGAAATTAGAGATTATTGATTGTCCTATGTTGAGGAAGCTTCCCAAAGAATTTGGTGGCAAAGGGGCATCTCCTTCTTTGGAAATATTTTCATTAGCTTTTTTATCTGGACTGGAAGAGTTACCACTTACCAGTGGTAGAAGAAGAGGCAATGCCTTCACTTTAAATTTTTACTATATAACCATATGTCTAGAGTTACAAATATTATCAGAAAGTTATCTAAATTAAGCACTTAAAAAAATAATTAATAAGAATTTATGGCAATTCAGAATTAATAAAATTTTTAGAAAATCATAAGGTAAACGAGAAAATAAGAGTGGTGACAATCTTTGAGGTTGACATCGAAAGAGCTATAGAAGCCTAAAAAATTACAGGTGCTACGTACAAGATGAAGGTAGTGGATGTGCTATTTATGGTACGAACACTTGGGCGCATTTTTCCAAAAAAAATTAAGCCTTATATCTAAAGCCTCTAGATTGTCTCATAGTTTTTTTTATGAGACATTCAAGATTATTGAATGTAAATTTGGTGGTCCTGAATGCATCAATGTATTATTTGTCATTTATTTTGATGTTAAAAATTGGAGTAATCATGTTACATGGTAATTTTAATGGCAAGTCTTAGTTTAAAAATTGGGGTTTGAAATCTTCAAGAGCCATTTTTGGTCATCAAACAATATTTCTATACATTGAGATCTTTTCAACTATGTAAAAGTCACTTCAATTGGAGATTGTATGCAAAACGTTATGCCTTACATTGAGACCTTACCAACTATGAAAAAATCATGTCAATTGGAGATTGTATGCAAAAGTTATGCCAAAATACCGGGCTCCTAAGGATAAGGGGTTTCATTCTATGTTATTTTATTTTGTTCCATAGGCCATAGGTCTCAGGTAATTTCTCCTTTGTATTTGCATTATTTCCATACCAGAGAAAAGAGAACAAAGAGCCTCACCTTATGGCTCGGTTTTCTCCCGTAAGGGTTTACAGAAAAAATCTATGCTATTTTGTGGATGGTGTGTGATTGTACTTCATTGTTCTATATTTTTTGCATTTTATCTATTTCATGCATAAGCAGAAAATCAGTAATTAAAGATTATGGAATCTAAAAGAATTTAAACTTCATAGTGTATATTTTGGTTTTATTTATCACATCTGTAGTGACAAATTGTTTTAGTGGCATATCACTACAATTTATACATCATTTGGTTTTATTAGTCCCTGTCATAGGCATAGAGGGACTATAGCGATCGATAATTCGTTGACTTCGTATTAGTTTTTCCTTAGAGCACAAATATTTCCATAATATCTATTGTTGGAACTAAGGAACTAAAACCATTGATTTTTATATAATAAAAAGTACCATATATGTCATGATCTGATTGGACAATGGATTGGAGGTCTTATTGCCAGCTTCGCTATTTCCAATGTTATATATGTTGGCATATCCAAAGTATTTGATCGTATACAGTCTTTTTGAATCATATATTTTCTTATGCATTGCTCAAAGGTGGATTAATGCTAGCATTAGTTCAAATGTTTGTCTTAACATTTTCTAATAACATTGTCTTAGATCATATACGGTGTTTTATAGTGATCGATAATTCCAAATTTTATAGCCTTGTATTAGGATTTATTTTTTTATTTGTTCTACTATTATTAGTCCCTCCCAAGTGTATTTGTATTGAAATGTATTGACACATTTTTTGAGGCGGTTGAAAAGGCTTGACAGCTTAAATGTTTACATGACGTGAGGTCCTCCAACAGGCTTGAAAGCTTAAATGTTTGCATACCGCGAGGCCCTTAGATAGTCTGACAACCTTAAATGTTTATCTAAATACGCTTCTCATAGTCCATTTTTCCTCGAAATTTTCCATACAATCTTGTAGTGATTTTGAACAATATTGTTGTCCACCGCCAGTTGAATAGGCATTGTATGTTTCATCCTTATTCTAGCCTTGCAATGCAATTTCGTCATCGTTGAAGCTACATACATTGTTTACTGGTTCGGTGAGTGCTTCTTCTTTGTTGGTTTGTCAGTTGTTTCTTGTTGTTGTTGTTTGGTTCACAATTCGACCCGTGCTTCTGCCTTTCATCGCTTCATAGTAAGTTTCCATGCCATAGTTTCATTTTATGTTCCTTCTTTGTTGTTCAGTGTTTGCAGTTTGCAAGTAAGAATATTTGCTTATTTCTATTGGCATGCGCATCGTATGTTTCTGGTTCCTTCTATGCTTCGGCTGCAGTTTCATAATCGTTGGAGATACATATGTTGTTTACTTGTTTGGTGCTTGTTCGTTGGTTCGTCGATTGCTGGTTGTGTTTGTTTGGGTGGAGTTTACGATTTGGGGCCCTGGGGCTGCAGTTGGGCCTATTCGTACTTTTTCGTTGGTTTGGTGCTTGCTATTTTCTTTTGTTTTCTTCGACTTTGCAGGGTTGGGGTCGTGCATCGGCATTTGGAGCTGGTTTTTTTTGGTATTATTATTAGTTTTTTGTGCTTTACAGTGTTCGGTCCCTACACCCTAGAATGGACATGCGATTGTGTTATTTTCCCTATCTGGCGAGGTCGATATCTGTTCTGCTTTGAGATTTTGCTGGTGCTTAAGTGTTGACATGATAGAAAATCATTGCATGAAAAATAGTTTGAGAAGTACATGTGAAATTGCAATATCCGTTGTTTTTTTGTTAAAATAGAACATACGCAAGCTGCACTTATAAACCATGTATGGTGAAATGTGCCCATATGACAATACATGTTCTTTATCTTCTACACAGACTGGTGTGCCCACGATACAATTTGTCTTGTACTTGAGATATGATATGTACAACAAAGATACTGCAAAATTATATTTCCATGTCTGGAAGCATATCTGGGTAGTTTGCCACGGAAAACCAAAATCTTGTATCGTGGGCTCAATGGTCTATGTAGAGGATAAAGAACATGTATTTCGATGGGTGGAAGCATATATGGATACTTTTCCACGGAAAACTAAAAATCGTTTAGCTACGACCATGCAATTTCGTAATGTTTTGTGGCTTGTAATATATTTTGGGCAAGGAAAAAATACATATTTACATATATGGATGGAGAAGCGCAAAGGTTCATGTTTCCTCCTATCTTTTATTCTATTTGTTGAGTCTCATTTACTGTATGTGCATATTATTTGTTCTCCAGTGCATATCAACTTCCATTCGTGTTCATTGCATTTTGTGCGTTCCCACATTTAAACAAACATAATAGTTGGATAAAACAACAGAGTCCTGACTGCATCGGTTGAGGAGGAGATAGAAATGTACATGCTTGTACTATTATTTCATGCGTGCCTTCCTATATAATAACTTATCTTAATTACATGTCTTCCTGCATACTAACCTCCTTCAAGTCCATTGTATTTTTCCTGCATTGCTACATTTAAACAAACAGAATGTCTGGAGAGGACGATGGACTCTTTGGCGGTAATGTAGACGAGGAGTTACCGAGGTGGATACTTGTACTCTTATTTCATATTCTAGTGTTCAGTATTTCATTAACTATCTGTATATTTCTTGTGCTTGTTTTGCTGCTCTGCACCCTTTTTTTTTCTCTTCTTTATTTAATATGGTTCTTTTCTTCCTTCAAATATATTTTTTTGGGTTTACCTGTATGTATATACTACGTATCTTTTTGAGTTTTCTCATGTCATTCGTATTCTGTTTGTTGTTACATTGGAATAAATAGAATTGTTTTTCTTTCTTTTACATGTCTGTCTTCATACTAACTTGCCTTCATGTCCATTGTATATTCGGCGTTGCTACCTTGGAAGAAATAGGTTGGTTGGACAGGAAGATGAATTGTTTCGTGCAACAACAGAGGGTTTTGTGGTACAATCTTTGAAAAGGTATACCAACTATGGTGGTAAATTAAATATACAAACCGGGTGGGGACATATAATATTAGACTAGAAAATGATGACTTGGCAACAATGCGCTTTTCTTCCCTCCCCATTTCTACTTTTTCCATTTTCTATTATCCCTTTTGTTTTCTAACTTCTCTACTTAGTGGTATTTCTGAAAATTCCTTGGTGTGCTAGTTGGCGGATTAACAGTTTCATATTTATGATCACACTTCTACCTTATTCTATACTTACCCACTTTTTCGATTGTGGGTGTCGGGCTGGCAGGTTCAAAATTTCTCCCCTAGCCTCCGGGGGTCCACGATATACATATTGTACTTCGTGCCCCACCATCGTGCCCTGTTTACTGCTACACATTTTTCCAGTCAAAAAATCAGAGCGATACAATTTGACGCTCAGGTCCTCATGTTTCCTGAGTATATTCCTTGACACCCTTTTTCGTATTCCATCTCCTTCCACCCTGCATGTGACATTAAGAACTATTATGGACAATATACAATGCATATGCTTGTTTAGTCCTTCTCATGTTCATCTACACATTCTTGCATCAGAAAAAGTTGGACTAGTGACATAGCCATGAGCAGTCAGTCATCCCAAACATAAACAGAGCGACAAGACCAAAGGTAAAGATGCATACATTTTGTTCCTGGTATGTTTACCAAACAAATATCCTCGACTATTTATTCATCTATGGCATGGTGAGTATGCTGATGTCATCTGCAATACATGGTTTGCTGTTCACAAGAAGTATCAACAAGTACAAGCGAGACATGAAACACAACGCAGGTTCCATAGACTAAGAGGTGTGGTTGAAAAACTATGGCTCCATAGTTCATCGAAGCTATGCATCTACTTGTAGATTTATTCCAGTGAAAAAGGAATACAAAAAAAAAATGCACACTACTATTCACTTTAGTTTTCCTGTTCAAAAATTGTCACCAAGTGATGCAGGAGCATCCACATCTCATCAAGCGAGCCAGCACGTGGAAAGAGAAGAACAATTGGACCGCGCCAGTACACACATTTTTGAATTACTTTGAAAAGATTGTTGCGTCGTCGTTTGAATGAAAGCATTCATATGAAGCGCCTTTGTATTGTATTGTAGATAAGAAGGCATTTAATAGTTTTAATGCTGTTAGATAGGAATTAACTGCAGATTAGACAGTTTAGTTTTCGAGAGGGAAAACGGAATATAGGCACCTTCCTTTGTATCATTGTATTATCATCATTCTCATTCACACAGGAGCAAGAGAGAGAGCAGAGCAGAGAGAGCTTGTGAAGAAACCCATGTACAGAGATTGAATTAATAGAAGAAAGACTTTGATTCAATTCCATGGATGTGTTTGATCTCTGTGTGTTGTTGATATTATGTTGTTGCATAGTTGCTTCTTTTTATGCTTATCTTCTATATGCTGCGTATGTGATTGCATATCAGGTTCGAAACCTAAGAGAATGAGGGAATAAGTTCCAATTGTTTCACTGTCCGAACCAGGAGATTCCTACATAGAGTGCAGTCGAATTCCTCTGCATAGAGTGCGTTGAGGAGGTTCAATAGTGAAGCTCTTATTCTCGTTGACCAAAATCGTGTTGGGTTATTCGAGCCGTGCAGGTGAAGTGCAGGTCAGATTGAAGTCTCAGTAGCAAGCCTAAGAAAAGAAAGGCCGGGGTGGCTGTGACTGTGAAAGTACAGGACCTAGAAGACTTCAAGTACTGTTGGGAGTGGTTGAAGGTTGAGCACAGGGAGTGTGCGCAAACACTCTGGAGGAGTCCGAGTTGGTAAAAGCTCAGGAGGGATAGTACCTCTGTTTCAGTTGCACAGGACGAAGCTGGTGAAGCGGAGAACTCTTCAAGAGGAAGAGAATCGATGACTTAAATTTGTTGTGGAGAGTCACGAAATCCCGCAGACCATCAGATCGCGGAGGAGTTGCGAGGGGGTTAACTCGCAAGTGCATGAGAGAATCTGTTTGTCATCGAATATCGACATATCGGGGTTGGTGAGTGCAAGAGTTGCATGCACGTCGACATCGCGAGTTGCGATTTCTCGATTTAATCGAAGTCGTCGATCATCGGAGGGACAGGTGGCACGAGACCCCGAGTAGTTGGGACTCGACACTTCGGCGTTTTCGACATCAAAGGGAACATGGAGAAACAGTGAAGCCCCGAGTTGCGACGGGTCCCACGGAGACGGAGCGGAGGACAGCACATGGCATCGCACATCGGCGTTCGGGGTTTTGAAAGGTGAGTAAATCACCACCTTTCATCTGCCGATTTCCCGATAGGGAAATCCCCGATACATAGAAGTGTTGACCGTTGACATCGGGGATCGGGATTCGGAGTTTCATATTGCATGGGAGGTGCACACAAGGTTCGTGAGTCCGCGAAACCCGATTTCCCGACTGGTGAAAGGGAAATCGCCGAGAAGTGTATTGTGGGTAAAAGACTCCCGAGGGAGTCAGAAGAGTTGCTAACTCTTCGGGCCGCGTTGTTGAAGGTCCTTGCGAGAGCGCTCATGTCATCGAGGGCACAGGTTGCTTCAGAGTGGTATCAGAGCCCAGAAAGGGGTTCTCTTTGCTATGATAGTAGAGAGAAGCAGTAACAAAATTCGCCATGCCGCCCAGAAGAGAAAGGCAGTCACCTGATCGTGAGGACAGGGATGCCCGAAGAAGGGGTAGGCCGGCAGGGAATCCAGAAATGGAACGTCAAATACGAGATATCAGGGCGAGACTCGAAGAGATGGAGACCACCCAGAGGCGTGGAGCTGGTACGACAGAGTTCAGCGATTCCGAGGTGGAAGAAGAAGCTGGACATGACCAAGAAGAGGTCTCAACAGAAGATGCCTCGACAGAGAGGTTGATTAGAGCCATTACCAGAATGAGCTCAAAAACTAAAATGGACATTCCCATCTATGAGGGGAGTCTAAATGCTGAGGATCTGCTGGATTGGATCCGAGCACTCGACACCTACTTCGATTACGAAGACATCGAAGAGGACAAGAAAGTGAGGCATGTAGTCACGAAGCTGAAAGGACACGCAACCTTATGGTGGGACGAGCTGCAGGCAAACAGGCGTTCCAAAGGCAAACAAAAAATCAAGAGCTGGGATCGAATGATCGCCAAGATGAAGGCGAAGTTCATTCCGAGGGATTACCAGATCACTCTGTTCAGGCATATGCAGAACCTGAGACAGAAGTTGATGATGGTGAAGGAGTACACTAAAGAGTTTTATAGGCTCAACATTCGAGCAGGTCACCGAGAGAGTGATGACGAAAAGGTGGCGAGATACCTGAATGGGTTGAGGTATGACATTCAGGATGAGTTGAGCATGCTAACCATCCGGACAGTTGAGGATGCGTACCAGATGGCTCTGAAAGCCAAAGAAAAGCTGAGCCGTAAGCAAGGACAGTGAGGGCGAGGCTGAAGTTAGCCCAGAGGCAAGACGGTTGCCCAAGAAAGAACTCAAAAGCTCAAGGAGGATTGGAAAAGGCCTCAGGGAAAAGCTGAAAGGGGTGGAACCTCACAGCAGAGGCAACAGTATGCTGAGCCGAGGAGACAACAAGATGATCAGCAAGGAGGATATGCTGATGCCAACACTTTTCCTCGTACCCGAGGTAGAGGAAGAGGCCGAGGAGGAATTATCACATGTTTTACATGTGGGAAAGATGGACACAAGGTCGTTGACTGTCCAGATAGGAAGATGGATAGAGGAAAAACTCACGTCACTGAGGCGCAGAGGCGTGACGTGGAGGATGAAGACACTGGAAGTGGAAAGTCACTGACGGTGCATAAGGTCCTTTTGAAACCTGAGAAAGAGATAGACAGCTCAGCGCAAAGATGTAGATTGTTTCGGACCACGTGCAAGACCAAGGGCTGGAAATGCAAGGTCATAGTGGACAGCAGAAGCACCGATAATCTCATTTCGACTGAGATGGTGGAGAAGCTGGCGCTGAAAACGAACAAACACCCAAGTCCATACAAAGTGACATGGCTGCAAAAAGGACACCAGGTATGTGTTACAAAACAATGCTTGGTCCAATTTAAAATGGGTGAATATAAGGATGAGATCCTGTGTGATGTCATTCCCATGGATGTCTGTCATGTTTTATTGGGTAGACCATGGCAGTATGACCGAAATGTTGTTCATGATGGGAGAATGAACACATACACCTTAGAGAAGGATGGGAGACCACATAAATTGCATCCGATGAAGGATAAGGAAGTGAAGCCGGAAGTGAGAAGCACGATACTTCTCATGAGTGGGAAAGAGCTTCTCACAGAGATGGAGAAGAATGAAGATCCACAATTCTTTGTTGTCAGGAAGCCGAGAATTGTCCTGACAAGCACGAGAGTGGATGACTTGCCGGAAGAGATTTAGGAACTGCTGGGAGAGTTCGCTAATATCATCATGGACGAACTACCTCGTTCGTTGCCACCGATGTGGAGTGTGAGTCATCACATTGACCTCATACCCGGAGCAAGCTTGCCGAATAAGGCAGTGTACAGGTTGACACCTCAGGAAAACGAGGAGGTAAAAAGGCAGGTACAGGATCTGCAGGACAAAGGACTGGTCAGAGAAAGTCTGAGTCCATGTGTTGTTCCGACAGTGTTGAGCCCAAAGAAGGATGGAGGCTGGAGGATGTGTACAGACTCCAGAGCGATAAATAAGATCACCATCAGGTACAGATTTCCACTGCCGAGAATGGATGACTTGATGGATTGCTTGAGCGGGGCAAATTATTTTTCAAAGATAGATCTCAAGAGCGGATATCATCAGATCCGGATGAGAGAGGGAGATGAGTGGAAAACAACATTCAAAACAAATGAGGGTTTGTACGAATGGCTGGTCATGCCGTTTGGGTTGACAAATGTGCCAAGCACATTTATGCGACTGATGAATGAAGTCCTGCAAGAATTCATTGGCAAATTTGTGGTCGTATACTTGGACGACATACTGATTTTCAGCAAGACTAGAGCTGAACACTTGAGGCATTTGGCCATTGTGATGAGAAGACTACAACAGGAGAAGCTACTGATCAATTTGAAGAAATGCTCATTTATACAGACAGAGCTCATTTATTTGGGCTTTGTAATCTCGGCAAATGAATTGAAGATGGATCCTGAGAAGGTGAACGTAATCAGGAATTGGCCATCGCCAAGGAATGTTTTTGAGGTAAGGAGCTTTCATGGTTTGGCAAGCTTCTACAAAAAATTCATTCGAAATTTTAGTGGAATCAGTGCCGCAATGATGGATACTGTGAAAAAGTGGCATAGGGTTTTCCATTGGACAGCAGAGGCTGAACGAAGCTTCAATCTGTTGAAGCGGAAGATAACTGAGCAACCAGTGTTAGTGTTGCCAGATTTTCAGAAAACCTTCCAAGTGAAATGTGACGCCATTGGGTATGTTGTTGGAGGGGTTTTAAGTCAGGATGATAGACCTGTGGTGTATTACAGCGAGAAGCTGGATGATGCCAAGATGAAATACTCCACGTACGATAAGGAGTTCTATGCCATCATACAGGCATTGAAAAAGTGGAGGCATTACTTGATACCCAAGGAATTCGTTTTGTACAGCGATAATCACACATTACAGTTCGTGAGTCAACAGGAGAAGTTGAATCAGAAGCATGCAAAGTGGGTGGAATACATGCAAAATTTTACATTTGTGATAAAACACATTTCGGGGACTGCGAACAAGGTGGTTGATGCCTTGAGCAGAAAATGTTTATTGCTGCAGGAATTCAGGGTCAAGACTTTGGGTTTTGAGAATCTGAAAGATATGTATGCAGGTGACGCAGACTTTGGCGAGGCATACGAGGCAGCCGAGAACCCAGTTCTCAGGGATAGGAGTCCATGGCTAGACTACCTGATCTAGGAGGGATTGTTGTTTCGGGGAAATCAATTGTGTATTCCAGATTGCTCTATGAGAGAGAATTTGGTGAAGGAAAAGCACAACGAAGGCTTAGCAGGTCATTTTAGACATGACAAGACATTTTCCAAGTTGAGCGAATCGTATTATTGGACTGACATGCACATAGATGTTAAACGGTTTGTTGACAAGTTGCGTCAGAGTGGTATCAGAGCAAAAGGACGAAAGAAGAACACAGGGTTCTATCAGCCATTGCCCATACCTGAGAGGCCATGGGAGGCAATCAGTATGGATTTTGTGTTGGGTTTGCCAAGAACACAACGAGAACTTGATTCCATTTTTGTAGTGGTGGACAGGTTTTCGAAGATGGCACATTTCATTCCATGTCATAAGACCAGCGATGCAACCCACATCGCCAACTTGTTTTTCAAAGAGATTGTGCGATTACATGGATTGCCGAGAAGTATAGTCTCGGATCGGGACACGAAATTCATAGGTCATTTTTGGAGGACGCTATGGAAGAAGCTAGGGATTGACTTGGCATTCAGTTCTGCTTACCATCCGCAGACAGACGGACAGACCGAAGTAATCAACAGAAGCTTGGGGGATCTGTTGAGAAGCCTGGTGACTGAGCATCACAGTAGTTGGGATCAGATCCTACCACAGGCAGAATTTGCGTACAAAGATTCAGTGAATCGAAGTACAGGTAAGAGCCCATTTCAGATTTTGTATGGGACACAGCCAAGAGGAGTTTCTGAGCTTAGGGAGTCAGAACAGGCTGAAACTAGCAGCGCGAGAGCTGAATAATTCGCTGAAGCAATGCAAGAACTTCACACACAGGTGAAGCAGCGATTGCAGAAATCGAATCAGAAATATATGCGCAGAGGCAATCAGAGAAAGAGGAAGCTTCGGTTTGAATTTGGGGACATGGTTCTGGCGCACCTGAGAAAAGAAAGGTTCCCAAGGGGAACATACAACAAGCTCAAGATGAAGAAAATTGGGCTGTGCAGGATTCTGAGGAAGTTCGGCGAGAACGCGTATGAGCTTGAGTTGCCAGAGGGCATCGGGATATCTCCGATTTTCAACGTTTCGGATTTATACCCATACAAAACTAATGAAGCTGGAACTAAAGAACCAGTGGTCCAGTGGCAGAAGCAGATGCCAGTCGCAGAAAAGCCTCATATAGAGTGCATACTGGATAGACGAGCAGGCAAGAAGACTAGGAGAAAGCAATATTTTGAATACCTGGTGAAATGGAAGAATCACCCAGTGGAGGATGCCAGCTGGGAAATAGAGGCAGTGATACAAAAGCATGGGCATAGTGTACAGGAGCTCATGGACAGGAGCCCATGAAATCTTTTGAGCCGAGGAGTATGATGTAGGAGCATCCACATCTCATCAAGCGAGCCAGCGCGTGGAAAGAGAAGAACAGCTGGACCGCGCCAGTACACACATTTTTGAATTACTTTGAAAAGATTGTTGCGCCGTCGTTTGAATGAAAGCATTCATATGAAGTGCCTTTGTATTGTTTGTAGATAAGAAGGCATTTAATAGTTTTAAAGTTGTTAGATAGGAATTAACTGTAGATTAGACAGTTTTTTTTTCGAGAGGGAAAACGGAATATAGGCACCCTCCTTTGTATCATTGTATTATCATCATTTTCATTCACACAGGAGCAAGAGAGAGAGCAGAGCAGAGAGATCTTGTGAAGAAACCCATGTACAGAGATTGAATTAATAGAAGAAAGACTCTGATTCAATTCCATGGATGTGTTTGATCTCTGTGTGTTGTTGATATTATGCTATTGCATAGTTGCTTCTTTTTATGATTATCTTCTATATGATGCGTATGTGATTGCATATCAGGTTTGAAACCTGAGAGAATGAGGGAATAAGTTCCAATTGTTTCACTGTCCGAACCAGGAGATTCCTGCATAGAGTGCAGTCGAATTCCTCCGCATAGAGTGCATTGAGGAGGTTCAATAGTGAAGCTCTTATTCTCGTCGACCAAAATCGTGTTGGGTTATTCGAGCCGTGCAGGTGAAGTGCAGGTCAGATTGAAGTCTCAGTAGCAAGCCTGAGAAAAGAAAGGCTGGGGTTGCTATGACTGTGAAAGCACAGGACCTTGAAGACTTCAAGTACTGTCGGGAGTGGTTGAAGGTTGAGCACAGGGAGTGTGCGCAAACACTCTGGAGGAGTCCGAGTTGGTAAAAGCTCAGGAGGGATAGTACCTCTATTTTAATTGCACAGGACGAAGCTGGTGAAGCGGAGAACTCTTCAAGAGGAAGAGAATCGACAACTTAAATTTGTTGTGGAGAGTCACGAAATCCCGCAGACCGTCAGATCGCGGAGGAGTTGTGAGGGGGTTAACTCGCAAGTGCACGAGAGAATCCGTTTTTCATCGAATATCGGCATATCGGGGTTGGTGAGTGCAAGAGTTGCATGCACGTCGACATCGCGAGTTGCGATTTCCTGATTTAATCGGAGCCGTTGATCATCGGAGGGATAGGTGGCACGAGACCCCGAGGAGTCGGGACTCGGCACTTCGGCGTTTTCGACATCGAAGGGAACACGAAGAAACAGTGAATCCCCGAGTTGCGACGGGTCCCATGGAGATGGAGCGGAGGACAGCATGTGGCATCGTACATCGGCGTTCGGGGTTTTGAAAGGTGAGTAAATTGCCACCTTTCATCTGCTGATTTCCCGATAGGGAAATCCCCGATACACAGAAGTGTTGACCGTTGACATTGGGGATCGGGATTCGGAGTTTCATATTGCACGAGAGGTGCACACAAGCTTCGCGAGTCCGCGAAACCCGATTTCCCGACTGGTGAAAGGGAAATTGCTGAGAAGTGTACTGTGGGTAAAAGACTCCCAAGGGAGTCAGAAGAGTTGCTAACTCTTTGGGCCGTGTTGTTGAAGGTCCTGGCGAGAGCGATCGTGTCGTCGAGGGCACAGGTTGCGTCACCAGGTCTAGAGTTGTAACACCCAAAGTACTATCAATAGAGGGCTTGAACAGCTGCCGAACTGGACAAGTGTTCATCGGGGAGATAATGGTCGTCTATAGCACCTACTTGGACAAGGAAAACAAAACTAGATCCATTATGCGTGATGACATGACAGACAAGGAGGTCATGATGACAGTCACACTAACTATTCCTACACAACTTGTCCAGAAACATGCAGAAAAGATATTGCTGGGTAATGGGATATCCATTACAAATTTTAATATATTTCCCAAAACAATATATGACCGTGGTGATTGTGATCAGATTATTTCGCTCAACGAAACAAGTATTGTGGAAAAAATTCCTATTGTTTGTTCAGAATATCGTTTCGTCCCGTATGCGACTATCAACTAGCTTGCACAGAGAAATGATATTTACCCAATCAGAACCATTGGCGCAGTTGTCACACTGGCGAAAAAACTTGTCTCACAACACATTCTCCATATAAAGGATGGAGAGTCGAACAACGACAAAGAAATGGTACCGTTTTCCATATACAGTTTTGTCCTTTACTTTCGCATGTGCATGTATCTCGGGTAAGTTACACAAATATTGCACTATTCCATCTTGCAGCTACAATCGTTCATTACCTATTCAAATTTGTTTTCGTCAATGGAACAACAATTGCATAAAGGGAATTTTCCACTTATGCTCTTCAAAAATATAACAAAGAAAAGGGATTTTAGAGAAAGGATCTTTCGCACAACCCAAGCAACATTTGTAACAGAGTTGCGAGAAGACATAGTACAGGATCTGAAGAAACTAGCAAGATCTACAATTTTTATGCATATACATCCACAGAATCATCCTCACTTTGTTTATACAAATAGACTTCACCAAATTTGTGTGTCTTGTTTTATTTTATTTTTTATTTTTTTCGGGGGGAGGGCGGGGGGGTGTAGTTGTGTATTATATTGTTCAATGTATTAATTCCTATGCTTGCGTTTCCAGGTTGAAGGTGTTTTGGTTGCAACGAATGCATACTCAACCCCCTTTGAGCCTGCATGTGAGAAATGAAACTCTCCTTCTTTTTATTCCGCTTTGATAAGTGATGATATGATTGATTGTCTGCGATGCAGTGAAAAATGTCCATATATATATGGACATTGTCTCAATGCTACCATCTGAACCATGGGCAACACAACTGTGCATTGTACAATTAGGAAGCCTCTGTTACAAGATGTGCTTCCTATGTTGGCAGAATTGTCTTATGAAGCATACCTACAGAAAAAGGCAAGCATTGTCTACATGCTGCACGACTTTCTCATACACAACAAATTTACCTTAAATGAGGACAATGCAATATTGCATATCGGCTGAAGAAGGATAAAAAAACAAAGAAGTTAAGGAAAAAAAAACATATCAAGATTTGATAGGAAACGAAAATATCTCATGTGTCTCTGTAATATTTCTTCAACAACCAGATGAATGTTCATCGGACTTGAGTACTTGAGATTGCATGCGCATAAGATTGTTCGGTCTAAAAATGAGAAGCATGGAAGAAAACCCCATATATCCCATGGCCCCGGTTATTTTCTCGTGGGAACATGTTATACCAGATGTAAGAGAACCAATGCTGCGACGTCTTTTCTTTGTGTATCAAATTGTTTGATGCAAAGGTAGATGCATGATGCTTTATGGAACCTTGTGGGATCTTGCTTGCGGCCTGTTTGGAGTTTAGTTGGTTCTTGTTTGTATGCTTCGTCTATCAATTTGTATATCGTGGAACTCAGAGTGTTGTTTGGAGGATAGGAGACAATAGATTTGCAATTTTTTAGTCAGCTAGCCCTCAAGTCTGTCTGTCAATTTGTAATGCATTGTATAAGTGTGTCACTTTGTATCTCAATTGTGTCATTATAGAATCAATTAGCATCAAGAAGATATTCAATTCCATGTTCTACTATCAATGAACTTTGTAAAATTAATCTCATGGAATAATTTGAAATAAACGAATATATATTGTGCAAAGTCCAATTGTGCTATCATATCAACAAGAGGCCCTTAAAATTCAAATTGGTTGTTGTTATGCTTGCGGTGATAGAATTCAAAAAAGCTTTTTTTTTTTCCTTCATTTTTTTAAAAATAAGAGATTTAACATCCTTTGATAGTTTTATGTAATCAAATTGTACAATATCAATATTTAATATTAATAATTTAGTATTTGAAAATAATGTTTTTAGATAATGTTAGATAGTTGATAGGGATGACCATCCTTAAACAATCGCAATCCTGAGCCCGCCAGTCCTGGAGTCCGTTTGTCAATTTTTATATCGCAGAACTCCGAGTGTTGTTTGGAGGACACAGAACAATAGAAGTGCAATGTTGAGCTAGCCAACCCACAAGTCCGTCTGTCAATTTGTATATCACAGAACTTTGAGTGTTATTTGTAGGACACAGAACAACCGAGGCCAATTTTCAGCCTGCCAGCTCGAGAACCCGCAATCCAAAAAAGTGGCTAAGTATGGAATGAGAGATACGTACATGCTCTATAAAATCTCATGTCCATACTTTATAAATGTACATATTTAGTATGTATTACTCGTTTCTTGGAAAATTTCTAGGTGTAGAAGTTGGTGGATACACGTGTTCAGATTTCCACTTACTTTTATATCACCAGCCCGACCGACCGCTTCCCCGTTTCATATTGTACAAACTTTTTGGATGGCGAGTTTCTGAATACGCGGGCTTTTTCTTTAAATAAGATATTTAAAATCCTTTAATAATTTAATGTAATTAAATTGTACAATATCAATATTTAATATTAATAATTTAGTATTGAAAATAATGTTTTTAGATAATGTTAGATAGTTGATAGGGATTACCATCCATAAACAATCCGTAAAAAATCACAATCTTGAGCCCGCCAGCCCTGGAGTCCGTCTGTCAATTTGTATATCGCAGAACTCTGAGTGCTATTTGGAGGACATGGAACAATAGAAGTGCAATGTTGATCCAACCAACCCGCAAGTCCTCCTGTCGATTTGTATATTGTGGAATTCTAGGTGTTATTTGCAGGACACGGAGCAATAGAGGCCCAATTTTGAGCCCGCCAGCTCGAGAAGCTGCGATCCAAAAATTCAATATTTAATATTAATAATTTAGTATTTGAAAATAATGTTTTTAGATAATGTTAGATAGTTGATAGGGATGACCATCCATAAACAATCGCAATCTTGAGCCCACCAGTCCTAGAGTCCATCTGTCAATTTGGATATGGCTGGACTCCGAGTGTTGTTTGGAGGACATAGAACAATAGAAGTGCAATGTTGAGGCAACCAAACCGCAAGTCCACCTGTCAATTTGTATATCCCGAAACTTAGAGGGTTGTTTGGAGGACACAAAACAATAGAAGTGCAATGTTGAGCCAGCCAACCCGCAAGTCTTCCTGTCAATTTGTATATGGTGAAACTCTAGGTGCTATTTGTAGGTCATGGAACAATCGAGGCCCAATTTTCAGCCCTCCAGCCCGAGAACCCATGATCCAAAAAAGTGGCTAAGTATGGAATGAGGGATCCATAGATGCTCTATAAAATCTCATGTCCATACTTTATAAAAGTACATATTTAATATGTATTACTCGTTTCTCAAAACATTTCTAGGTGCGAAAGTTTGCAGATACACGTGTTCAGATTTCCACCTACTTTTATATCACCAGCTCAACCGACCGCTTCCCCGTTTTGTATTGTACAAACGTTTTGGATCACGAGTTTCCGAATACGTGAGTTTTTCTTTTAAATAAGATATTTAACATCCTTTAATAATTTTATGTAATTAAATTGTACAATATCAATATTTAATATTAGTAATTTAGTATTGAAAATAATGTTTTTAGGTAATGTTAGATAGTTGATAGGGATCACCATCCATAAACAATCGCAATCTTGAGCCCGCCATCCCTGGAGTCTGTATGTCAATTTGTATATCGCGGAACTCTGAGTGTTGTTTGGAGGACACGAAACAATAGAAGTGCAATGTTGAGCCAGCCAGCCCGCAAGTCCGCTTGTCAATTTGTATATGGTGGAACTCTGGGTGCTATTTGTAGGACACAGAGAAATCGAGGCCCAATTTTAAGCCCACTAGCCCGAGAACCCACAATCCAAAAAGTGCCTAAGTATGGAATGCGGGATTCGTACATGCTCTATAAACTCTCATGTCCATACTTTATAAAAGTACATATTTAGTATGTATTACTCAGTTTTCGAAAAATTTCTAGGTGCGGAAGTTGACGGATTCACATCTTCAGATTTCACTTTCTTTCATATCACCAGCCCGCCCGACCACTTCCCCATTTCATATTGTACGAACTTCTTTGTCCAATTAAATTGTACAATATCAATATTTAATATTAATAATTTAGTATTGAAAATAATATTTTTAGATAATGTTATATAGTTCATAGGGATCACCATCTGTAAATAGTTGCAATCTTCAGCCGGCCATCCCTGGAGTCCATCTGTCAATTTGTATATCGCGGAAATCTGAGTATTGTTTGGAGGACACAAAACAATAGAAGTGCAATGCTGAGCCAGCCAGCCCGCAAGTCCGCTTGTCAATTTGTATATTGCGGAATTCTGGGTGCTACTTGTAGGGCACGGAACAATAGAGGCCCAATTTTGAGCACGCCAGCCCGAGAACCCGCGATCCAAAAAGTGGCTAAGTATGGACTGCGGGATCAATACATTCTCTATAAAATCTCATGTCCATACTTTATAGAAGTACATATTTACTATGTATTACTCATTTTTCAAAAAATTTCTAGGTGCGGAAGTTGGCGGATACATGTATTCAGATTTCCACTTACTTTTATATCACCACCCTGACCAACCACTTACCCGTTTCATATTTTACTAACTTTTTGGCTCACGGATTTCCGAATAGGCGAGTTACGGGATAGGCGGGTTCAATATTGCATTTCCATTGTTCCGCCGCCTGCAAACAACACCCAGACTTCCACGATCTACAAATTAGCAAACAAATTGAAATAAAAGAATATATACTATGCGAAGTCTAATGGAACAATCATATGAATGAGAGGACATTAAAATTCAAATTCGTCTTGTTATACCTGCGGTGAAGCTAACAGTACAAAAAATTTACTGAAACATCCAAAAATTGATTTTCTTGTAACTTTTCGATGCTTCTCTTCCATTGTTCCGCCGCTTGCAAATAGCACCTGGACTTCAGCGATTTACAAATTAGCAAACAAATACCCCTTCATCTCGTATTCTTTCGCTTTCTGTTTACTTGGTCCTTTTCCAGATGTCTCATGCTTTTATATACCATTCTTGGTCGCTCTTCACCATCACCGCTACCTTTGTACTTATTTCCAGATATGCAATTACTAAGCTTTAATGCTAGTAGTTCATCCTGTAAGGACCATTAAGATTGTCATTAATGTCCAGAAGGCCAAAGAAGATTTGTCATTACTACGAATTAAACCAAGATTTACGGAGAAGAGTGTTATCCTTTCCAGGTATTCATTTCAAACATGATGCAATCTCTTTCGTGTGTTGGATGGTTGGCACCTTTAAGAAATCTCTAATTCTTAATCGATCTTCATCGTCATCGCCACCTTTGCACTTTTTTCTAAATATGAAATTAGTGAGATTTAATGGTAACAACTCATTATGCACAAACCCTGGAGATTGTCATTGATCAGCGAAAGGCTCGAGGAGATATTCCATCGATACGCATTAAACCAGGATTTGTGGAGGGTTTTATTATCCCTCCCCAATTTTCATTTCAAACATCGTCTGGAGAAAACGAAAATTCTCGTTAACTTGTGGCAGCAGTTCTGTCTAGATACAGTAAACACATTCGGGCAATATGGCCAAAGGTTCCAGTATTCTAGGGAATATTGTTACTACTCATCTCCCTCTGCCCAGGAGCAAAAACGGAAATGGTCCCTTGGTACACTGAGAGATATATTTCAAACCAAAGAATTCCAAGGCAACCCTGCCTACTCAAAGAACCTACCCAGTTGCATTGATGGCTGGCACAGAGGTTGATGCCATGGATTTTGAGCTGGAAGAAGATGATTTGATGGGTGATGATATGACAATGGATGATGGCAATGCAGAGATTGTTCCCACTCCTGTACCCACATTGAAATCAACCATAACGGGAAGAAATTCTCGGGTGAGTGAGCTTTAATGGTAGCAACTCATTACGCATGAACCCTGGAGATTGTCATTGATCAGCGAAAGGATCGAGGAGATATTCCATTGATACACATTAAACCAGGATTTGTGGAGGGTTGTATTATCCCTCCCCAATTTTCATTTCAAACATCGTCTGGAGAAAACGGAAATTCTCGTTAACTTGTGGTAGCAGTTCTATCCAGATACAGTAAACACATTCATGCATGATGGCTAGAGGTTCCAGTATTCCAGGGCATATTTTTACTACTCATCTCCCTCCGCCCAGGAGAAAAAAAGGAGATGGTCCCTTGGTACACTAAGAGATATATTTCAAGCCAAAGAATTCCAAGGCAACCCTTCCTGCTCAAAGAACCTACCCAGTTTCATTGATGACTGGCGCAGAGGTTGATGCCATGGATTCTGAGCTAGAAGAAGATGATCTGATGGGCGATGATACGACAATGGACGATGGCAATGTAGAGACTGTTCCCATGCCTGCACCCTAATTGAAATCAACCATAATGGGCGGAACTTCCCGGGTCAGTGATGGCGGTCCTGACAACACCAAAAGAAGGAGAAACATAAAAGAAACTGACGTTGAACACAATAGTCTCTTTGCAGCTCTAAAGTAGGAATTCTAGAGGTCCAAATTAGTCTGTTCTGGGTGAAAGACTTTCACTGTAAAGAAATGATATGTTGATACTCCCAGAGATATATTTCAAGCCAAAAAAATATTCAATTGCGGGACTACTATCCTATTCTCTGGAGATACAATTAACATCTTCGAGAATGAGGACCATAACTCCCACTGTACAAGTCATATTTCTACTAGTCATCTACTTCCACCCAGAATGGACTAATTTGGGCCTTTGCAATTACACGTACATCCTGTGTCCCTGAAGTTTTTTCGACTGTGGAGAGTCGGTTTCTTGGTGTGTCCTAACTTTTAGTTAAGGGCTATTCTATTTGCCCTAAAACTTTTTTCGTCTTCTTCCTCATGAGAAGCTTTTGAGAATTATCAATTTTACCACAGGATGATCCATTGAGGAGAAAACTGCAAGGATTTACTAAAAAAAAAGGCATGGTAATCATTTTTGTATGCATGTTGAAGAGAATCTTGATGGCTCCTACATACTGAGGATCTCGTGCTTGTGTTTGTGGAAGATGCGTTCAATGTTTTGGCCCAAATAACTGGATCCAATTTCTAATTATAGATGTACTATACTCGATGTTCTTTTTTTTTTTAAATGGATTTGCTATTAAATTTTTTTTGCCTTGGAGTCTTCGTTGTTGCTTTTTTTTTGGATTTAACGCCTCTTCTCGTTGGCATGGTTCAGTAGTCTGGTAGTTTTTCGATATTGTATTTTCCTAGGTAATTTTTTCTAAGATGGAACATCTAACAATTATTAAACAATGTAATATGTCGATCCACCAAGATTTTATGCAAACAAAAAATGGATTACACACAGTTTCAAACCGACGTTCAATTCTATTTGCAATGCAGATAGAACATAGCAATACCAAATCACAATGTTGCAGCAAAATCGTCATTCTTGTTTCTAGACATGCAATTATACAGCTTTAATGCTAACAACCCATAATGCAAGAATTTTAATACTTAAGTTAATATGTTACAATCATGGAAGAATGTATCAAGAACACATTTACACCTACAAGTTGCAATAAAATCTAATCTTCAATAAAGCATTTGCTGACAATTAGTAGAAAGTGATGGTTTTGCAGCAATGGAGCTTGTTTGAAACCAATTCGCCCTTACAAAAATTGCCCTTCGCCTTTCTATTTTCCCACTTTTTTATCCACTGTAGTTTCTCTTTCTCGTTAATTAATTGTTTTTTTCTGAAAATGCCTTGTTGCGCGGGTTGGTGGATTCACGCGTTTCGATGAAGCGCTTCCCCTTTGTCTAAATTGGGCTTCTATTGTTCTGTGTCCTACAAGTAGCACCCAGAGTTCCATAATATACAAATTGATAGGCGGAATTACGTGCTGGCTGGCTCAACATTGCACTTTTATTGTTTCATGACCTTCAAATAGCATTCAGAGTTCCGCAATATACAAATTGACAGATGAACTCTAGTTCCGGCGGGCTCAAGATTGCGATTGTTTATGGATGGAAAAGTGATACAATGAGCCACATACTACATTTGCATCACAAAGGTTATAGTAAAGGGAAAACCATGTCCTCTATAGTTTCGTGTCCTACAAACAGCACCCAGAGTTCCCCACTATACAAATTGATAGGTCTACTTGCAGGCTGGCTGGCTAAAAAAATGCAATTCTATTGTTTTGTTTCCTGCAAACAACACTCGGAGTTCCCTGATATACAAATTGACAGAAGAAGCATACAACCAAGAACCAAGTAAACTCGCAGATCGTATTCATAGTCGCTATTTTCCGTGTCTACCACCTTCGCACTTCTTTCCAGGTATATATCTTGGCAGGAAATGGGATATCTGTTACAGATGTGAATATATTATCCCTTCTTTTCCATCTTACATGCTTAGCCAAATATACGTTTCTCTTTTCCCTTAACTTTATCTTTCTTGTCACTTATTCATTTTTTTCGAAAATGTCTGGTTGTTCGGGTAGGCGGACTTGCGGGTTCACGTTTGCACTCGTGCTCTTATATCGCAACACCGACTGACCACTTCCCCATTCCATACCCAGTCACTTCTCCAACCACAGATTCCTGGTAGGTGGGACTTAGATTGGACTTCTATTTTTCCATGACCTGGGAACAATACAGTGACTTCCGCGATATACAAATTTACAACCGGACTCAGATCACATCGTCTTACGTATTACAATCTATCTATCATGCCCTCTTCCGTGGTACACATTTTGCATTGAAAACTTTCGATACATACAATTTAACCATTAGGTCATCACGTCTTCCGTGGAACTATTGTCACCCTATTTTGAAGCTCATTTGTCAGCTTTCCATACTTCGCCATTTCTTCAAATTTCTTTCGTAGATCGTCGGTTTGGCAGGTTCAAGAAATATCCAATTGCTAATCATTGTTTCCTGTGCCTGTGACCTTTTGCAATTAGCAATTACCAATTATATATAAGATCTTGTTTCTAGGTATGAAATTAGCAACCATTAATGCTAAACTAGGATTTGAGGAAATTTCTCGTTAATATGCACAAAACCAAAATTTCTGGATGGTTATATTATCCCTTCCGACTATTAATTTCAAACATCATGGAATGTCATTTACGCGTTGTCGGGTTGGTCCATTCAAAAAATCTTCAATCCTCGATTCCAAAAACGATTCCGACCAATCGTTTCCCTATTCCATACTTAGCCACTTTCCCGGAATTCCACAAATATACAAATCGACCGCTGAACTGCCCCATAATGCTCTCTTTCGTTCTACATGTTTTGCAGTCAAAAATTCCGATACATACAATTTGACTGCAGGACACTTGCCTCTCCTGAGTATCCCCCGTAACCCTATTTTGAATCCCATCCAACCTTTTCAGACCTTGCCATTCGTTCCTTTCTCTCCCTTGTCTCCCCGACCTTGGCACTTGTCTATAATAAAAAAATGTTTTTATATATATATAGTACATTTTGCACTGAAAACTTCTAAGACATACAATTTGACCGTCGGGTCCTCACATCTCCCGTGGAACTATTGTCACCCCATTTTGAAGCGCGACTGTCCTCTTTCCATACTTCACCATTTCTTCCAATTTCTTCGGCGGATCGTCGGGTTGGTGGGTTCAAGAAATATCCAATTCCTAGTCGTTGTTTCCTATGTCCATGCCCTTTTGCAATTAGCAATTAGCAATTATATATAATATCTTATTTATAGGTATGCAACTACCAAGCGTTAATGCTATACCAGTATTTGAGGAAATCTCCCATTAATACACGTTAAGCATCCCGTCCAACCGCTTTTCATACCTTGCCATTCGTTCCTTGCTCTCCCCCGTCTCTGTGACCTTTGCACTTGTCTATACTAAAAAAAAATTGTTTAATGTATGTATATATATATATTATTTCTAAATATGCAATTACTGACATTTAATTCTAACTGCTCATTGTGCAGGAACCGTATAGATTTTCATTGATGTGTGAAAGGATCGAGGAGATCTCCTATTATTACGCATTAAACCAAGATTTGTGGCGGGTTATATTATTCCTTATGAGTTTTGATTTCAAAATCATGAAATTTCATTCGCACGTCGTCGGCTTGGCAAGTTCACGAAACCTCCAATCCTTAATTGCTCTTCGCTATACCCGCCACCTTCGCACTTCTAAATATTCAATAAGTCATCTTTATTGCTAACAGTTCATCATGCACCACCCATACAGATTGTCATTAATCACCGAAAGGCTCGAGGAGCTTTCCCATTCATAATCATTTAACCAATATTTTGTGGAGAGTTACATTATCGGCTCCAACTGTTCATTTCAACAATCATCTAGAGAAGACCAACGTTCTCATAAAACTATGGCATTAGCTCAAAAACAGTTCTATGGAGATAGAATGAACATCTTTGGGCGCGAGGACCAGAACTTCCAGTGGTCCAGGGCATATACTTATTACTGAACCCCTGCCGCCCAGAACCTAGTAATTTGGACCTCTGGGATTTCTCGTGCAGGCTGTGTCCCGGAAGCTTTTGACTATAAGGAGTCGATCTCTTGGTGTGCCAATAAATTTATTTCAGACAAAATAATTATTCCACTGCGAGACCGCTCTTCTATTTCTTTGTCACCTCAGGTCTTCCACCAGATGTTAATATTGTCGGAGCCAACATTGACGTTCAGTGGAAAAGATTGAAAACAATTCCTAGCAAAGCATAATAATGGGTTGGACCTCTTGCCCCATTTATTGGAAGACCTGCTTGTATTTCTTGAAGATAACACAAGATTTTAGGTTAGTTCATTTAGAAATCCATTCTGCGAAATTGCCTGGCTGTTTACAAGAATAACAGGACAGGAGTCCACATCAACTATTTCCCGGATGGCTCTCTATATTTTTTATTTCACAGTCAACGAACAAGCCATTTTTGATTGGGGCAAGTTAATTTCCCATGAAATTTGTTCCCAATTATCAAGCTTCAAAAGAGAAAATAAATTTTATATGTCATCCTACTTAGTTTTTGCGATAGCACATTCCTGTCAATTTCCAGAACTATCTCTGTCCAAGAATGTCAACTAGGAATTCGACCCAGTAGCGTTCTGGTACCAGGCCTTGTGGAAGCACAAGGCTTCCCACTGTTTTTATGGGGTTTTTAATGGCTTTGTGTCTGTTTTCAAAGTTTTGTTGTTAGGAGAAGATGCTCCCCATATATCTGAATAGGCAACTAGTTTTTTGGACAGGAAGGGGACACTTGAACATTTGGATAATTACACTATGATAAGGATTTTTGGCTCCTGGGAAAAACCTGCTCTCCTTCCATGTCACATTACAGACATATTGTTTGTTGCAGAAGTAGCACGTCGATACAACTACTGGTTGCATCTATTCTAAGGGACGAGAACAAAAATTTCATTCCTCTTCCTTGGAAAGTCGGGGACTTCATGTTGAAAAACGTCAACAAAATTGATGAATTCATAGCACATTCTAGCAACTTCAACATGAGATATGATGAAAGCCTAAGAGGTTTCAACCCCGATAAAATTTTTTGACAACATTTACAAACACTTGGCTTTGATGATTATTTTTTCAAAAAACACATATCTGAAAACAAAGACACTGGCGACAACGCTCCTGCTTCTGATGCCGATGACCTAGACACACTACAAAGCAACACTAAATTGAACATGGATCATGGGAAAGGCCCCGGTGAAAAGAGTGTTCAATCGACGAATAACACTTCAAAAAGTATGACATCTCGGAGGATCGCTCCAACGGCCCACCACAGCAACAAAGCAACTCATAGTTTTTCAAATGGAGATAACAACCCTCCTCACTCTAAAATTGATAGTTCTTAGAAGCTTCCAGTAGACAAGAAGAGAAAAAAAAATGTGGGACAAGCGGAAGAGCCTGAAATTCAGAGTGAGAACAAGGAACTTGAGCCTGATTTGGATAGTGTGCTCTGCTACCTTGATCAGCCTGGAGACACCATCTATCATAGTTGTCCAATGGACATATCCGATACCGAAAATTTTGACAAAGATGAATCCTTCGTGTTCCAGAGCGCTATTTTTGACAGCCGGTCCAAAAAATTGATCATTGAAAAAAAAAATGTAAAAAATAAGAAAGGAAAATCTCGTTCAGAGGTTAACCTTGCAAACATGTGGTTGTCCCAAATATGTTAACTTCACATAGAGAGAGGAGATGCACTTCATGATTCCATTGGAGGCATCGAGGGAGAAAATGCCAGACTGAAGGACCGGGTCAAGGAATTGGAAGAGGCTTTGATTCCTATGTCATTGCTTGCCAATCCTTTGGCAATAGCCATGCCTGCCACCCCTGCAACCAACTTAAAAGGATCCTCCAGCCTCGTCACATCCTGTAAAGGATATGTGCAAAATAATATCAAGAAAAGAATGGAACTGGTTACTAAGGCGTGGGAAAGATCACAAACCATCACTTCCCTTGGAACCAGAGCACATAGTTTTCTCAAACATTTGTAGGCAGAGTTAAAACATGAAGAACATTTCTATTTAAATACAGTCCTTCCTTTTGGCACCATTGTCAACAACATGACAGAAACAAAAATAAGACAACAAGATCTTCCATCCAAATACTGGATCGGTCAATTAAATGCATGCTGGAAAGAAAAAGTGAAGAACCTGCATATCATTGTTCAGTTGTGTGAACAAGACATATCAAAGAAAGAAAAATTATTCACAAGGTTGTCCAGAATAAACTTATCCAGAAGGACCAATGACTTCCAAGACCCCAACTTAATCGTGAACTCCTTGCCCTTAACTAGGAAAGACTTCGATAAACAGGTTGATATGTTTAAGGTGTTGTCTTTGGAAAAGTTTTACAGCATCCGTGAATATGGTCAAGATCATGTCCACGACTAGCTAGTCGACTATTCATTACAGAATGAGGAAATTAATCAAGCTCTGCGTAATATTTCTATAGACTTCGGGGAATTAGAAAATGAACTTTTCAACATAAAAATCCGGAATGAAATCAACGTCACCCCAATGAGAAGCTACATTGAAGAATGGCTCGAAAGGGAATTGAAGTAGACCACTGATGAAAGGAAACAGGCAGTTTCCAACATCAATGAAACAGCAGCCGCAAGCAAATAGAAAAAGGGCTCATATGTACCATCACTATAAGTCTACTGATCGCATCCTGCTTTGATTATCAATCCAGTTATTCCACTTTTTTAAATAGAAATGTCTAGCCAAACACTGATACCTTTCAATTTATTTTTTTTGTAGGTATTGCACTCTACGGTCTCCCACTTCTTCTTTCTACAGTCATGTTTCTTGTATATATTTCTCTTATGGTCCGCGGGAGCCCCAATCCCAGTCTATATGAAAAATGCATTCAAATTTCCAGTAATATGTAAGAGACTTTTATTTTTTGATATATTTCAAATAAAACTATTTTTTTATGTCCTTGTAAATTTATGTCCTCATACATTTTTATCTTTCAATAGTCTATACTTGTAACTGTTAGAAATTTCAGACCCCACCTAGTTTCAGTCTCACTGATTTTTCAACCAAAGTTAAATGCCGAAACTCCAGTTTCAACACTGTTTCAGCATATGTCTCAGCACTATTTCAACATATGTCTCAGCACTGTTTCAGCATATGTCTCAGCACTATTTCAACATATACTCAGCACTGTTTCAGCATATTTCTCAGCACTGTTTCAGCATATACTCAGCACTGTTTCAGCATATTTCACAGTGGTGTTTCAGCATATGTTACAATGATGTTTCAGCATATAAAAACTTAACAGAAAATAAACTTCAGAACTGAAACATGAGGATTCTAAACATCGTTTTCAATGCAGAAATAAAACATCAACAGTATGCAAAACTCAGAAAATATAGACACAAAGATTTTCGATCTAACTTCGACCCTGGAAAAACCCATAAGGGGAAAACCAGTGAGAGAGGGCTTTTTATTATTTATGAGCTTCTGAGAAATTTCTTTTACAACATATTCATCTTCATAAATTTACACAAACTTATCTAGACTTTCTTTCACAAAACAATCCTTTTCAACAGTCCTGGAAAATGCTCATCGATTTCTGTCTCAGAAATTTGTACAACTGTACGGTTGTCCCAGCAATTAATGTTGTACAGACTGTCTCGAAATTCATGCCAAAACTCTGCTAAGACTATACGGAAAACCCAACATGAACAACTCCTTGTAAACCGTGCTGTATGGTCCCCAAGATTCATGCCAAACTATACGGACTGTACGGAAATACAATCAGAAATATATTACAGCAGTTACCTCAATTTCTGTGCCAACAAATGTTGTACAACAACCTTGGAATGCATGCCAATACTCTCAGAAATTGCAGCTGCTGTCCTCCTCAAATTCTGTGCACATTAAATGCTGTATGACCTCCACAAATCCATATGGTACGACCTGTTCTTCCTTGTCGTCTGCTGCCTGAAATCTGCACTTCTCTTTTCCTTGGGATGCATGCTCTCCTTCAGCAAATGCTATCTCTTTTCTCAGCTCGACCTCTCTCTTGTTCTTGGTATCTCACCAAAGCTCTGACCATGGCATCTCACCAAAGGTCCCTTCTCTTGGCATCTCACCAAGAGTCTCTTGATCTTGGCATCTCACCAAAGATCCAACCTTGGCATCTCACCAAAGGTCCCTTCTCTTGCTCTCT
>JZKD02S0154676.1:174491-213951 GCA_000966675.3 Picea glauca | reverse complement strand
GACTTCTGAGAGAAGTCATCAATGAATACAACATAGTATAGGGATCCAGTCAACGATGTCGAAGACATCGGGCCACATACATCTGAATGTATAAGATCAAGTATCCCTGTTGCTCCACTGTCACTACTTGGAAAAACAGTCTTGGTGTACTTTCCCAAGGTACACCCCTTGCACAACTCATGGTGCTCTGAACTAAAATCTGGAACTCCCATCACCAACTCCCTCAGAACTCTCAAATCCCCATGGTGCAAATGTGCCATCCTCCTGTGCCATATCTCACATAGCTCACTGCTGTTGCTGGTAGAATGAATCAATGCTCGCACTGGCTAGAACAAGAACTTATACAGCCTCTCATGACTAGTATCAATCACTTTGGCCGAAGTGATGCTAGACCCTCTGGGGAAAAGAAGCACCTACCCATCACGAAACAAGACCTCATAGCCCTTCTCCTCAATAGTAGAAACTGACACTAAGTTCTTCTTCAAGCCCGAAACATAAAGAACCTCTGTCAAAATCATGGGAGGCAAAGACTCCCTCTGAAATGATATGGTCCCACAACCAGCCACCTTGACCTCACGGTCATCTCCAAGCACTACCTCTGCATCTCCACACTGTGTAAGATCCGTCAAGTGCTCACGAACTACTGTCATATGGTGAGAGGCACCACTGTCAATATACCAAGTATCGAGAGTAGTGGTCCTCGAGGATAGACATGCAATCAAGGAAAATTCCTTGTCAAACTTGGTGGAAAACTCTTCCACCTTTGTTGAAGCTGCTATTTGTCTCGACCTTGGCATCTCACCAAAGGTATGACATTGGCATCTCACCAAAGGTCCCTTCTCTTGGCATCTCACCAAGAGTCTCTTGATCTTGGCATCTCACCAAGAGTCTCTTGATCTTGGCATCTCACCAAAGATCCTCTCCTTGGTCTCTCACCAAGTGACTTCCTCTTGAAGTGATTGCTGTCGCTACTTTCTATCTGCTGAAATTTATGCCTCTCTTCAACTCAGCTTTGATACCATGTTAGAAATTTCAGATCCCACCCAGTTTCAGTCTCACTGATTTTTCAACCAAAGTTAAATGCCAAAACTCCAGTTTCAGCACTGTTTCAGCATATGTCTCAGCACTGTTTCAGCATATGTCTCAGCACTGTTTCAGCATATACTCAGCACTGTTTCAGCATATGTCTCAGCACTGTTTCAGCATATACTCAGCACTATTTCAACATATGTCACAGTGGTGTTTCAACATATGTTACAGTGGTGTTTCAACATATAAAAACTTAACAGAAAATAAACTTTAGAACTGAAACATGAGGATTCTGAACATCGTTTTCAATGTAGAAATAAAACATCAGCAGTATGCAAAACTCAGAAAATATAGACACAAAGATTTTCGGTCTAACTTCGACCCTGAAAAAACCCACAAGGGGAAAACCAGTGAGAGAGGGCTTTTTATTATTTATGAGCTTCTAAGAAATTTCTTTTACAACATATTCATCTTCAAAAATTTACACAAACTTATCTGGACTTTCTTTCACAAAAAAATCCTTTTGAACAGTCCTGGAAAATGCTCCTCGATTTCTGTCTCAGAAATCCGTACAACTGTACGGTTGTCCCAGCAATTAATGCTGTATGGACTATCTCGAAATTCATGCCAAAACTGTGCTAAGACTGTACGAAAAACCCAACATGAACAACTCCTTGTAAACCATGTTGTACGGTCCCCAAGATTCGTGCCAAACTATACGGACTGTACGGAAATACAATCAGAAATATATTACAGCAGTTACCTCAATTTCTATGCCAACAAATGTTGTACGGCAGCCTTGGAATGCATGCCAATACTCTCAGAAATTGTAGCTGCTGTCCTCCTCACTTTCTGTGCACATTAAATGCTGTATGACCTCCACAAATCTATATGGTACAGCCTGTTCTTCCTTGCTGTCTGCTGCCTGAAATCTGCACTTCTCTTTGCCTTGGGATGCATGCTCTCCTTCAACAAATGCTGTCTCTTTTCTCAGCTCGACCTCTCTCTTGTTCTTGGCATCTCACCAAAGCTCTAGCCTTGGCATCTCACCAAAGGTCCCTTCTCTTTCTCTCTCTTGTTCTCTCAACAAGAATGCTACAACTACCCAAGAATGGGTGCACCCTCTTGCCTTAGTCGACCTCATGAGGGAAGGTGAGGAGTTTTCTAATCTAACGGCTGAGATTAGATTAGACGGGTGGCTGAGATTTGGTTTCTCTTCACTCACCCTCACTTTAATCATAAAGTCACCTTTTAATTTGCATCTGACAAATTAAATGACTAGGACCCACATTAGGCACTTTCTCCCCCTTAGGCACCTAGGGAAGAGAAACACTTGCCTTGGTACTTTATTTTAATTAAAAATTTAACAGTAACTTATTTAATATATTTCAAACTAAACTGCTTCATAAAAAAAAATCTTCCACTATGCACAAATAACTATTTTTTTTATCTCCTTTTAAATTTATGTCCTTTTACATTTTTATCTTTCACTAGTCTATACTTGTAACTTATTTAATATATTTCAAACTAAACTGCTTCATAAATTGTTTTCTTCCACTATGCACAAATTGTATTTTGTTATATACTTAAAAAAATAATTATATTTATGTCCTCGTACATTTTTATCTTTCACCAGTCTATACTTGTAACTTATTTAATATACATTTACTGCATGGATACCACCTATGCCACATCTTCACTGCAGTTTCCATCTGCCTCTGCTAATTTTTCCTATCCCGATCCACCCGGCAGGGACTACGCTGCCACGGAACCTTGTTTCAATTATAAATTTACTATTAAATTTTTTTATTTACAACTTTAACTTTTGGATAGAAATGAAATATCATTTTGTATGATGTTGTTATTGAGTTTACTAGTTATGGAAATGTGGAAAAATAACAATTTGTTGAGTAAGAGGAATTATTAGAGGTACATGCACAACTTATTAGAATATGGTGTAAAAGGCCTAAACATAGGAAATTTAATTAGCTTCTAGAATATCTAATTTCTATTTATGAAAAATTGGCATAACTCACAAAAATCGACCTTCTTCTAATGGTGGTATGTTAATTTTCCTCTAAATTATAATGCATATATTGACTTTAAGACATTGGTTTAGTATCTAAATACCCCCCTGGATGGGGTGTCACCCACACATTTATAATGAAACACCAGTAGCATCATCGAGGATCCACCTAGTACTTTGCGTACCTTCCAATCCTGGTGGCCCTCATGGCTCATTACTCCCCAATGGTACATTCTAGGAGGTTCTTAGATTTGGTGGGTACGATGATAACCCAACTACTCAGCTTTGGAAATGCAAGCTCGTGCGAGACTAAAGGAGTAGTTATGGTTGGTTTTAATGCTCTGAAAGAGGGAAAGCTTTGTTATTACAATGTCTTGAGAATTACTCTCCCACACATTTTATCCTTTGTTATTTGTGTGCAACTTCATCCTTCTTCCACTGTGAGACTCTTGACATGTTATAGTTTCATCTCTCTATCTCTTTTTCCTCTGGGTCTAATTTTTGTTGGCACCATGCTGCGAGAGTGAGGTAAATTGAAACATGGTAGAATAATTGTTAGAGGTGTATACAACAGGTAACACCTCTTATCTCCTTCCTTGAGTAGCTTTGATTTGCAATAAACTTCCATGGATTCTCAGTAGAGAGGCAAGAATTCTCTGGGCTTCAGCAGGAGGAAGAAAGATCGGGATACACCATTGTTAAAGAAGAGATCCCTATGTTTCACAAGAAATCCCCTGGGAAGTCACATGATTAGCATGAGATGAACAGAGAGCCCCAATGTGGAGAATCGTTGGAATGAAGAGCATGCCAACAATCCACAACAAAGCGAGCGACCACCCGTTCTTTGTCTGATGATCAACTCTAGCTCTTCTTTGATCCCCGCAGGGTCTTGGTAGAGATAACCTATCGTCAGGAGCGGATGATGGCTAGGATTGATGAACTTCACAACTAGCTCATTGGCTCCCAGTGCAACATCATTGTACCACTGTAGCTAAACCTAGTCCAGCGCCAGGGCAATGACAATGCTCATCAAGCTTGAAGACTTATAAGGTATGTTTCATGTTTTTATACTCTAGCTCAATTTTTATTTCCTATTTATTCAGTTTGTATCAATCAATAGACAGTAAGTTGTATGGAACAAGTTCAAATTTTTGCCACCTAGGCACTTTTTTTGTAACTGAAACTCTGATGCCTCAGCTGGTTTCCTATGTTGGAAGATTTGGCATCAATTTAAAATCTTTGTACTCTTTTTTTTTCAATGAATATAAGGAATCACAACTCTAGCTTACAAAAAAAAAGGTATCTAAATACCAAAACATATTGAAACAAACTTGTACAGTTGTAGATAACAATTGGCAGGCCACTATTTTTCCATACTTTTTAATATTAATTTTATATATTTTTTAAAATGAATAAAGTCAATCTTTAAGATCGTGTTTGAGGGTTTTAACATAATCAATCATTATTTTTTTAGTTATAGGTCTCTCTCTCTATACTTATGCACCATATAATTTGTTTTCTAAATGGGTGAGACAATAAAAATTTATGCTAGAAATAAAATACATGTTTAATTTAGACTTATGATATATGTACAAATAAAATAAATAAAAAATAGAAAAAAATTCCTTATCATATTTACATGTATATATATAATATACATATAGAATTCTCTAAGTGTGTGCAATTTCGTAAGATTTCCATTTTTTTGAGTTTACATAATTGAGCACAAGCTATTAACATGCACATGTTAATGATGAGCATGTGTTTTTATTACATAAATTCATAACCACACAAAACTTCTATCACCTTTACTTGTTTCAAAAGGAAATCTTAGAATTAGGATCTATTTTCCTCTTTTGAGCATATCCAAGGCCCCTAGCCTCATCTCTTTTGTGCAAAATTGCCTAGTAGTTCCTGTAATACCACTTTGGGTTCAAAGACCCCATAGAGAGGACATGTGTTGATATTGGAGGCATTGTACATGACACTAGAGACCTGAAAGGTTCATTTTCCTATGTACGGTTGTTATCATACTAATCGGTAAGTGTGGACACAAACAGATCTCCCTAGTTTCACCCCGAAACTAGAACAAAACAAGTCAGAATATAAAACTTTCCCTAAGTTTTAATTATCAAGAATACTAACTCACAAGAGATAAATGACAGACCTTTTAAATGTCATTTGTCCTCATTAGTGACATCCTTGCTCCATTACAAGGCTTATGGGATGCTGAACCTGTAAAAATACACCAGTGAACGAAGTGAAAGAAACAACGTATACTCAACAAATCCTATGTATGTGATCAAGAAGTCATACAATAAAATAAGACCAATTTTATGGGAAATAAATATATCGTTCTATTAAAGAATGTGGAATAAAGATACAACCAGATGCCTTGATGTTGTCAGGTTCCTTTCAATAGTTCCTTGTTTCCCACACACTTCTGCTCCATGGATTCTGAGATCAACAATATATCTTGACAAAGCAAATCCCAAAGCTACAAAAATTACTCAAGCTCACACCAAAAGCTAGCCAACTAACTTTCCCCATGAGAACTCCTCTCCTTTTATAGCCTGAAAAGGATAGGGTGAGGAGGTTAGGATGATCCCATGAGATCAGGGATGTGACTCAGATCCAAACCGTTGGGAGGCCACCTCACTCTCGAAGATTATATTCTAGAACTTTCAAGAAATTCCTCTTTTTCCTTCGTATGAAAATCGTCGCACCCTTAACACTGAGCAAACTGCAACAACATCGCAGGCCATTGTGGTGCAACCTACGATGATCCTATATCATCACACCCTTAACACTAAGCAAGGTGCGATGATCCCTTTTTATAAGGTTTTTGACAAAGGAAAAGTATAATTTCATCTGTCTAGGAAAAAGTATCTTCATTCTTCTTCAGGGATTTAGGCCATTGGTCCTTCTCAAGACAAAGGATAGGTTTACATCATTAATGGCCATAGGGTGAAAAAAATAATTTGTAACAGAAAAACCCCCAAAGTATGAAGTTAGAACAAAGTGATAGCTGAAATACTTTGTCGAGTGTGTGTAGGGAACAAGGAACACGTAGGTCAGAAACCTACCAACAAACAAGGAAATACAGTACAATAATATGTCATCACTGAGGTAGGCATTCCCATACTTAGAATACAAATGAATCAAAGCATAAATGTCGACATGCAAATATCCATGTCAAGTAATACAAGACATGGCCACCAAACATACAATGTGGATCCATACCATTATGACTCAATTCTAAACATAGCCACCAAAAATACACTGTGGATCTATGTGTTAAAGACTCAAATTTGAACATAGCCATGAGACATACACTGTGGATCTATGCAACAATACAATCTTAATATACTCCAACGCAACCTGAATTTGTTAGAAAAGATCCAGGGTCTTCTTCTCCATCACTCTATAGTACAAATCTAACCATGAGAATACATGTGCTGAAGTTGAACATGGTAGAAACCACTTGATTACCGGTCATTAGTGAATATCGTTAACAAGTGCAAGGGAAATCACCATTAATGTCAATGACTCCCAAGGTACATTAGTACAATCCAACGGGTGTGAATTTATGAGATGAAGTCGAACACTCGATGTAATCTCCCAATCAGGGGTCAATAATGAAAATCCACTGTCGAAAGCGAGGAAACCTGCCATTGAGGCATGCAAGTTCCAAGGTACCAATTAGTTTCTAAATCTAATTCTTGGATAATGAGTTGAAGTCGACAGGAAACGACTCATCATAGGAGGGCGTTAATGTATCCCCCATCAATAGCATGAAACGGGTAACAAGATTTGAAGTAGATCAGAGTAACATGTGATTTAGAACTGACTCAGGGATGGCCGACGCAATAAAAGGCTTAAGGATTGCAGAAATGGTTGACGCAATAGAAGGATTTCTGGGATGAACATCTCTTTGAACATATTGATGACACGACAACTGTCTTGGAAACACTAACTCAACAATAGGGATCACAAACCAATTTGTAATCTTATAAAGGGATATGATAAAGAGATAAGCAGATTTTCCAACCTGGACACAAAGCGAGTGAAAGGTTCTTATGTTCAAGATAAACTCTTCCATAGAATACAAGCTTAGACACATTTCTTTCCCAATTTTTCCCCCACCATTTCTGGTGAGTACCTCTTTATTTTTACACAAGATTGAGGAGGAAAACATATTCTTGAAATGTAAGCTCATCCTTCAGATGAGTCCCTTAGAGGATATTTAACGAACCCTAGGAAGGAGTGGTTCGGTCCCATATGAGCCTTTCGATGTTTGTTTTACAAGTCCAAAGAAAAGAAAAATCAGGGGTTTTTCATGGTTAGAGAGTCTGAAAAACACTTAAAGAAAACTCCAAAATATTCTTTTTCATAAAGTAGTTTGATGAGACCTAAACAAAGATAAACTACCAATCAACAAATGTTTTCTTCAAATACTTTAACGAGCGTGAAAAGAACAGGATCCCTTGCCAATCTTTTCATGTTTAGAGAGTCTGTAAAGAGCTTAAAGGGAACTCTAGGGGGTTCCTTTTTCATAGAACCATTATGAGTCTGAAAAAGTGATAAAAGTTTACTCGGTTACATTCTCCTGTATTTACGAGCACGAGAAAGAACAAAGACTAAGATTGGGATTGTTTTCATATTTATGCAAGCTTAAAACAAAAAAAAAACTATGCATGGGATAGATTTTATTTTTACACAAGCTTAAAACTAAAAAAAACTATGCTTGGACCTAGTTTCATTTTTACACAAGCTTGAACCAGAGGAAACTATGCTTGAGGTAGGTGGTTTCATTTTTACACAAGATTGAACCATATAAAAACATGCTTGGACTTCCCAATACAAAAAACATGGATGATTGGCACTTAGCCCCCACCTTAAGAAAACTCAGGCTTTAACTTCAACATGAAGTCCAGAGGCTGAAAGCATTTCCCCCCAAGCTTCGTTTAGTCCAACGACATAGGTGGATGAAAAGAAACTTCAAATACTATAAGTAACAAAGTACTTGACTCAATCAAAGAGGGGATCAATTTATTTCATTTTTTAATGAGCTTGCCACAGAGAAGAAAAACTATGCTCGAGAATCCAGGTTCAATTCCGAGATATCTGTTTCATTTTTTTAAGAGATTGACAAAGAAATGAGAACTATGCTCATAACCTTTGCTTCATATTTTAATGAGGTTTCCACAAAGATTCAAAACTATCCTCACAACTGGTTTCATTTTTTAACGAGCTTGAAATGAGAAAACCATGCTCAAAGATGGTTTCATTTTTTAATGAGCTTGAAATCAGAAAACCCTGCTCAAAGATGGTTTCATTTTTTAATTAGCTTGAAATCAAAAAACCATGCTCAAGAGACTCTTCTTGATCATGGCTTCCAAGAGGACAATGCTCCTGAAGGACACCAGGTCAAGGGACAAAACTCGGTCATGCCTTCCAAGAGATCTTCATTTTAGGAAGAAACACACTCTGGAAGGAACACAAGTCGAGGGTCGAAACAAGGGTAAGGAGATCAGGCTCTAAAATCCCTCTCGAAGAGATCACCATGTCAACTATTGAATCTAATTCATAAGAGAATGAGCTTACAACGAGAGGATCATCTTCATCGGCAGGTGAATACATGGGAGACAACGCCACATAATTGACCTTTGGCAAGGGCGATACCATCTGCATATAAGAATCATTTAGGAAGGTCATTGAGTTAGGACCGATGAATTGAAGTTGATCAATAGTCACAATTCTTCCATCGTTATGGAAAGATATCACATGAAAAAGAGTGGACACAATATCTTTCATGGCATAGACATAATCTTGCCCAAGGAGTAAATCGAAATCCAAGGGGTCTTGGACTACCATGACATCAATAAAGACATGTTTCCCTTCCAAAGTTACATAAACTGAGGAAGGACTCCTAAAGGTTGATTGGTTCTTCTGTTAAAAGATAATAGACTCTGGGTAACCAACACAAGATGAGGATAACCCAAAGCTTGCCAAGCAATAGAGGACAAAATACTAACATACGCACCTTCATCTATCAGTGTCTGAGGAACATCCCGACCACAAACTTGTACTATAATATTGAAAGGAATGTGAGAGGGAAGACGAGGTCCATGTAGCGCACCCCAATAAAAAAGGATGGCCTCATTACCTGGAGGGGGTTCCACGGGAGAAGGAGGAATGTCTCCCAGCATGGTAGATCCTATATCAATGAGAAAAATGTGGGAAGTATCGGGTTTACTCTCTAGCGGGAGAGTAGGATCAACCGATGATGAGATCAGATCAACCACTTAAGTTTCATTCTCCAAGGGGTGAATGGGGTCAACGAATGGAAACAGATCGATTGCTTGGGTTTCACTCTCTAACGAGAGAGTGGGATCAACCGAGGATGGGACTGGATCGACCACTTTGTCAATTGGTGAAACTAAGGACGTGTCCAAATTGATTACATGATCAACCAGATTGGCTGATGAAGGGACCGGATTGATCATTCCATCAAATATAGGTGGGTCAAGAGTAAGCTTGAGATAAGCAACTGAAAGTTGAGGTTGGGAAATAATCATGTCTTCTAGCAATTTCAAGGCTCCATCCATACGAGAGAAAAGGTGAGCTTGATGACTCCCTCTGCATAACATACATGGGAACTTGACTCTACTTTTCTTCTTCCCAACGGTATCCTGACTAGTTGACGAGAGGTCATCATCATGTTGTTCATATAATGACGACATGGGTTGGTGAGGGTGTGTATACCATGCTTCTATAACCCTTGATAGACCAGGGAAATCCTTAAGAAAATGGCTACCCTTACAAATCCTGCAAAGATATTTGGGCTTATGGGTTATTTGGGTGATCTTGACATCATTAACACTCCCAACACGATTAATAGTAACTGGTTTTTTTCCAACATGTCCGACAATGGTTGGAAGTGTGGAACTTTGCTTATTTTTCTTCTTCTTGATCTTCCATTTATTCTTCTTCTTATTCATCGGGTTACTAGTTTCAGATATTTCACTTGGCGAAGAAGATGAAATGGAAGAAGACCTTGCAGGTGAAGAAGGCAAAGACGATCTTACTAGTGAAGAAGGTGAAGGATCAACATGAGGTTGATGTTATTGGGGGGAAGTGCCTACAACTAATGTACTCGCTGCATTTGGGATTACCTGAGTGTAAAACAACCATATGGGTAATCCAATTGTGAGCCTTGGAAGGCTCAAAGTAGCAATGTAAGGAGGACCAACGTTTCTATAAGAAGGAAAAAAAAAGGCTTCCCTAGAGCCGGGGTTGCTTCATTGATCGTTCTGGGAACTGACGCCATAAAACACAGATCCAACCTAGATTCTCCTAGGGAAAATAAACAACGCAAGCTAAAAATCTAGGAAGCAAGCAAACAAACAAAACCTTATCACAATGAACGCACTAGTTGGTGATGAAATCCAACGTCACGATAACAATGTAATAAGGGGTTGAGATAGAGTGGGTAGAAAAGTTACATTGACGACTTACTTAACAGACTTAGACCCTGGTGCAAGCTCCCACACATAAACGTGGGTATACCCTCCAAGGAGCCCGAGTGAGTTTGGCCAATAGGTACCGTGAAGACTTTCCCCTCCACAGTCACCTCGTGTAAAGACCCTAAAGAGATAGGCTACTAAGATTACCAATTACGATAATGATGCCTGGGGAAACAGTCAGCAGTCTGATGCATGTGCAAAGGCAGGGTATCTAGCCTGAAATCACCTCGAGAAGGTCCGCACAGGATTTTCTTCTCAAGTGACCCCCAATAATACACGCAATCTCTACACCAAGACCAACAAAGTAGGGTGAGTAACTCTGCCAGTCCTAATGCGACCTCATGATTGACCCTTGTGTTATAAGGGATTCCCAGGAAAAAATGTAGCAAGTGGATTTGAACTCACCCTAACTCAAGATTTTATGTTTGTTTGCAGATTTGGAAAGTTATCTTTCACACCTATTCCAAATCCCTACAACTAATATAATGTAGGTTTTCTACCAGAAAATATAAAAATCTCTAATCAATTTTTATAAGCGCTTTATTTTAAGGCTGTTGTTTACTCAAGAGGAAAATGGTGTGGACTAAATGATGTTTTGACCGACTCTAAACAATGCAAAGAAATGAGAATGAAAATATTTCACTTTGATGAATGCTATATTACGAGAAGGAGAAAACGTTTATCATTCCCAGATGCACAATGTCCCAAAATTTTATTAAACTCATCAATATCAAGATCTTCAATAAATGAGCCAAAGAGACTGTACACCAATAAACGATTCTTGGCCCCTCATCAAGACCAAAAATGCCAAAAACCATGCAATTTTGCTACTTTAAATGCAAGGATGCCCCCAATCTAATGCACAGTAAGAAATTAAATTTTTTGTTTCAAAGATAGCTAAAAGAAATAGAAAATCTCCAACAAAAAAAAGAAACCCAAACAAATTTTCTCTTTTAACAGGAACTATTCAATAAAAAGTGTTCTTTCACTAAACAATTCTAAAGAAAAAATAATTCTTTGTAACTGAAAGACACTGAAAGCAAGAGATCAAATCTTTCAAAAGAAAACAAGCTAAAACAAAGAAAAAAAGGATAAAAGAAGATTCAAAAACTGTCAAGAAAACTGTAAATAGACCTAAGAAATCACTCCAAACACTTATCATAGATATGGGCAGGGAAAACCATCAAAAACTAAAAAATTTGACCAAATCGTCGCGGGCTACTAGCCAACACAGTGCGACGATCCTAGATCGTTGTGGGCCAAAGAACAATACAGTGTGATGAAGTTTCACTGTGTCTAAACGAAGGGTGCATCAATCCTAGATCGCCGCACTGTCCATCAAAGCAGGATGTGAGGGTCACAGGAAAAAATGGAAAAACTAAAAAGCAAGAAGGTTTTCCAGTGAATTTAAACAGTCAAAGAGTTCATCTGGATCTCCGAGTGATTCAGAAAATAGAACCTAGGCAATCAAATAAATAAAGTAAGACAAACTAGGAAAACAATTCATCCCCAATATGGTCGCCAATTTTGTTATCAGACTAATCGGTAAGTGTGGACACAAACAGATCTCCCTAGTTTCACCCCAATACTAGAACAAAACAAGACAAAATATAAAATTTTCCCTAAATTTTAATTATCAAGCATACTAACCCACAAGAGATAAATGAAATACCTTTCAAATGTCATTTTTCCTCACTACTATAATCCTCTATCCATTACAAGGCTTATGGGATGCTGAACCTATAAAAATACACCAATCAATGAAGTGAAAGCAACAACGTATACTCAACAAAACCTATGTATGTGATCAAGGAGTCATACAATAGAATAAGACCAATTTTATGGGAAATAAATATATTGTTGTATTAAATAATGTGGAAGAAAGATACAACCAGATGCCTTGATGTTGTCAGGTTCCTTCCAATAGTTCCTTTCTTCCCACACACTTCTTCTCCACAGATTCTGAGATCAACAATCTATCTTGACAAAGCAAAGCCCAAAGCTACAAAAATTACTCAATCTCACACCAAAATCTAGCCAACTAACTTTCCCCATGAGAAATACTCTCCTTTTATAGGATGAAAAGGATAGGGTGAGGAGGTTAGGATGATCCCATGAGATCAGGGATGCGACTCAGATCCAAACCGATCAGAGGCCACCTCACCCTCGAAGCTTCTATTCTAGAACTTTCGAGAAATTCCTCTTTTTCCTTCGTAGAAAAATCGTCTCACCCTTAACACTGAGAAAATTGTAACGATGTCACAAGCCACTATGGTGCAACCTACAATGATCCTAGATCGTCGCACCCTTAACACTAAGAAATGTGCGACGATCCATTTTTATAAGGTTTTTGACAAAGGAAAAGTATAATTTCATCTCTTTGGGAAAAAGTATCTTCATTCTTCTTTAGGGATTCAGGCCATTGATCCTTCTCAATACAAAGGATAGGTTTACATCATTAACGGTCATACGGGTGAAAAAAATAATGTGTAACAAAGGTCCTTCATTTTCATTTTTGGCCATGGTATAGGCCCCTAGACCCATATCTACTACCAAAATAATTAATGGTAGACATATCACATTTAGAGGCGAAAGATCCCGTAGAAAGGTCTTATGTGTTGTTTCAATGCATCTTTGACCATGCTTGAGCCAATAAATCTTTGTTAAATTTACAAGGACCTTACTATACTTCTTTGGCCATTATAAAGATGTAAAGACCCATTATTGTTAGTAAAAGCATTGTAATGTCCCCTAGTAAACTACTCAGAACCAAAAGATGCCCAAGAGATGTAAAGTTTTGTGGATTGTAAGTGTATTTCATTGTGATTGAGACCAAGAAGCATCATTTAGGGCACAAGGTCATTGTTTTCATCATGTTACCTTGGTTGGACCTACAAAACATACCCATTCTTAGTGCACAACTAACCTAGTCATGGTGCCCATAGCACCTTTGGAGGAAATTGATAACTAAAATAAGTCTAATGCATTGGTTCGAGGACTCATCTATGACACTCGAGCCTAAGAAGAAAGGTTTAGGGACAAAATATATTGTTTCCATCCATACACTATGGTCATGAACCTGAGACACATCCATGATGCTCAAGACCTCATAATGAAACCCATATTCAAATCAGATGTGAAAGAATCAACGAAGAGGGCTCATGTCATTGTTTCTAGGTGTTTTTCACGATGCTTGAACTCAAGAAGGTTCAATTAGGGCTTGAGGTCACTATTTCCTCCCAGACCATGTTTATGGCTTAACACACATTCCCAGTGCACAAAACCTACTCTTGGTTCTTGTACCCCACTTGAAGCCCAAAGACCGCCTACAAAGTTCATGCATGTTGGTTTGAGTACTAATTCAAGGCTAATGATCTTGAGAAGCTTCAATAATATCCTAAGACACTCGTTTTATGTCTTTTATGAAAGGAAAGGCCCTCCAAACCATCGATGCTCTTGTGTGGTAGTCCGAGGAGATGTTTATGATGCTTAAGCCAAAGAAGCTACGTTTAGTGGTTGAGGATGTTGTTTTCCTTTCCTAGTCAATGTCAAGGGTCTGATGATGTTATTTCCCTACCGAAAATATGATCAAGGCCTTGAGACTCAACTACGTTTCAAGAAACATCTTAATGACACCCATATTCAACTCCTAGGAAAAAGATCCCCTAGTGAGGGCTCATGTCAATATGTGTAAGTTTTTTTCATGGCACTTGAGCTCAAGAAGGTTCAATTAGGGCCTAAGGTCCCTTTTTACCCCTTTGGCCATGTTTTAGGCACCGAGACCCATTTCTAGTGCATAAAACATACTCATGGCACCCATATCCCACTTGAAGGTCTGCAAAGAACCCATACAAAGGACTCATGTGTTGGTTAAGGACTTGTTCAAGGATCTTGAGCCTGAGAAGATTCAACAATATCATGGAATACTTGTTTTCCTTCCTCCACCTTGTTCATGGCCCTACAATCCATCTTCGATGCAGAAAATATCTTAATGACATCCATATTCAACTTTGATGCCAACAACCCCCTAGAGAGGGTTCTTGTTATGGTTTGTGGCTATTGTTCATGGAGATTGAACTTGAGAAGGGACATTTATTCCCTAAGGCCCAAGAATTTTCCTCCCTAACCATAACGCATAATATATAGAAGGTTCATTTAGGGATTAAGTCCCGTGTTTCCTCCCCAACCATGTTTAGACCTCAAAGCCCATTTCTAGTGTAAAAAACCTACTCATGGAACCAATATCCCACTCAGATGCTAAAGAACCCCTACTATGGCCCCAAGAATTATTCATGGTCTAGGACCAAGACACATTTTTGTTGAGGGCATGTGTTGCAGTTTAATCATGGTGTCCATATCCATGTAGTAACCTAGATATATTATACAAGGGTCTCATGTGGTTATTCGAAGATGCGTCCAACACCATAGGCTTAGAATCTTTGTGGGAAATAGGTGTTGTTTATGGCAGTGAGTTTGACAAGCTTCATGTATGGAATAAGGCATATTATTCTCTTCTTATGAACTTGGTTAGACCTCAAGACACATTCTTGGTGCACAAATAACCTAGTTACGATGCCCATAACACTCTTGGAGGCAATTAATAACCAACATAGTTCTAATGTGGAGGTTTGAGGAGTCATCCATGGTGCTTGATCATGAGAATAAATGTTTAGAGATAGAGAATTTCAAGTGTAATTTTGTTTAATTTCGATTATTGAGTTTTGGGGGGGGATTTCAACACTATTAAAGATTTTGACTTACAACTTTTTAGTTTTGATGAAAATAAAATATTGTTTTGTATAATGTTACTATTAGGTTTATTTGTAATGCAAATCTGAAAAAACAATAATTTGTTGAGTAAGAGGAATTATTAGAGGTACATGCATAACTTTAATAGAATATGATGTAAAAGGATGAAATATAGGAAATTTAATTAACTTCTCGAACATATAACTTCTATTTATGGAAAATTGACATAACTCTCAAAAAAATCTTATTCTTCTAACAATGTTATGTTACTTTTCCTCTAAATTATAATGGTATGTTACTTTTCCACTAAATTATATTGTATATGTTCACTTTAAGACATCGGAATTTTTTGAAACAAATTTGTATAATTATATATAACAATTATTTCTCGTGAGCCACTGTTTTTCGATACTTTTTAATGTTAATTTTTTATTTAAAAAAAATAATAATAAATTCAAGCTTTATTTAATATACAAATGCTAGAATTTCCATATTTTTTTTTGTACAATTGTATCTATAACAATTGGTTCTTTTGGGCCACTAATTTTCCATACTTTTTAATGTTAATTTTATATTTAAAAAAAAATAGTAAATTCAAGCACTAAAACTATGTTTGAGGGCCTTAACATAATCAATATTTCTTTTTAGTTGTAGGTTTACATCTATACTTTTGCACCATATAATTTGTTTTCCATGTGGGTGAGACAATAAAAATTTACACCAAAAATAAAAAGCCTGTGTATTTTAGACTTATGATATATGTACAAAACAAATCCATACAAAATAGAAAAAAAAAGAAAAAAATTATATATATTTAGAATCTTCATATAGAATTCTCTAAGTGTGAGCAATTTCATCAATGATGGATATGGTTGAAAATAGAGATAAGAATGGAGAACTAGAAAAATCCAAAGCTAAAACTAAAGCAGCCAGTTCCTCCAACATGTAGAAGAAAAGAGGCAATCCCACCATTGTTTTTTGAATTTACACGAACAACTATGTGTTATTAATGTGCAGTTAATAATGCACACGAGTTTTTATTACACAAAGTCATAACTATGCAAAACTTCCCTCACTTTCACATGTTTCAAAAGAAAATATTAGCATTAGGACCTATTTTTCCCATTCTCCCTCATTCCATGGTAATGACAATTATTCTAAGGTATTTTTCCCTAATTTTATGGAAATGACAATTATTTGGAGGTATTTCTCCCTATAGAGTTCATGTGCACTATGTTTGAGTTTGTCATTTGCCGAGGTTTCTTGGAATGTAATCTAAGAGGAATCTTCAAGGGAGGAGCAACTATTTCTTTCACTTAGGTGAAAATCGTGTTAGATCTCAGTGTCAACTAAGAGGAGGGGATATGCTATCGAGTTCAATCCATCCAACCAAAACTATCATAGGGCTTGGCAAGACAAATGAAAGGAAACCACTAACTAGTGTATTACATATGGTACTAATTTGAGAATTCGATGAAGGAGTAGACCCCCTACAAACTCACCAACCAAGAAACCGAGCCAACTAGGAGGACCACATCATAAAACATATTTTTATCTTTCAGTATGGTTTGGTTGTATTGTTAAACTTTGCAGATTAGGAAGAAGAAGGTTATTAACAAATTCTCAAAAAATGTGCTTCTCGTTTACTCATTGAGACAATAAAAGATGAGACACCTTTTTCCTTTTCTTCTTGAGAAGATTTATAATTGTACTTGTTTCTTCCATATCATCCCATTGATGACCTAGTTATCATGTCATGGAATTGTTCAAACAACAAAGTCTCATGTTCATCATGCACACTATTTACTCCTTTTTGAAATTGTTTAATAATAGGTCATCTTTAGGTAAATTAGTACTTGGTCTCAAACATATTCTCTTGTAGGGAAACCAGTCATCGATATACTAATTACCTAGCAAGACATGGGAATTAATAAAGAACTGATACACTAGAAAATATTGGATTTAGGGTTAATATGGATCAAGATCAACTTGATATCCATCTGTAACTGGTTATGGGTCTATTACTTTAATTGTCAATTCCTCAAATGAGGATATCTTTGTGGCCTTCTACACTAGATGAACCTAGATAGGTCCACTTGGTCAATTGGTTCTTCAATGGTAGCTTATGGATCATGAATTATATTTGAGTAAAAAAGATAAACTAAGTCAATTGAAACCACTGCATTACAAACTTAATGCATTGTCCTTGAGACTGGAGAATCTGAATCTATCATTGTACCCTACTACTATAATTTGAAGTTTGTAGGATATACTATGTCAGACACCTTGGAATAGTAGATAGTGTTGATAACCATTTCTTATGGCATAATTTATTTATTGTTACATGAAAGAAGACTTTAAGGTTTCTCTTGGGTTTCCCATAGGAGAAATGTTGTCTTATTCAACTTGGGTCCTAAAATTCTATAGAAATGTACATCATCCATTCTTGTTCTTGCATTAAAATGTGATGCCCATGGAAACTCAATACAAGAATTTGCACAATAAACATAAATTCTAAATTGCAATGGAATCTGGGTCACTTGTTACCATAGTCTTGAATAGTATCCCAAGTGGTAGATTTGAAAAGTAATAACCTAAATACTTGGAATATTATAGTTTAAATTTTAAAGGCTAAATTACTCGACTGAAATTCAATTGAAGGTTTCCATAAATGTTCTTTCAACATAGACCATCAGACAATGAATTAGGCCTTTTCAACTTGGAAAATCTATAAAACCAATAATGGGATAATATTTTTTTCTTCTGCACATGTTGTATTACTTCCCGGTTGCATTGTAATTTGTGGAATTATTTTAACTTGAATATTTTAATAGTTAAATCTTGGTGATCTTTTTTGTCTGCCTCAATTCATTATTTGGAATAGAGAGAATATGAACGAATTCACTTACATTGAAAATGTTATCTATTCCCATATGTGTGAATAGTGTTGACGGAGAAGAATTCACCTGATGACAGTAAGGGGTACTCCCCGGTACACAGTTCCAACTAGACTATGCATCGTTTGGTTTAGGAGGCCATCTAGAATTTGGCCCAACTGCGATTGCTATTTTTGGGGCTTTACTGATTACGGTCTGGTTTACCGATGAGGATGGATGATGAATGGATATAAAAAGTAAATATGTAGATGAATACTATGTTTTGAAAGAAAACCAATCTATTACTATTCTATTCTACTATATCCTATCTAGGAGAACACTAAAGTAACCGGGTAAGCTGTAAATGAGACCGAATTCTTCATAAAACTTCCACACGGGTAGATAATATAGAAGAACAGAATAAAAAACAAGTGCATACATATATATCACAAGAACAATCTAAACTGTATTCATCCATACATTAACAACTCAACAATCTCAAGACATAAGATATGTGAAAGAATGCTTAAAATTGCATAATAACATAAAGTGCATAAGATAAGTCCATAGACAAACAGGCATTCTTACAGTCCACGTGACAAACATTCATCTCCAGTTGAAACAAATCAAAGCAAATACAACCTCGCACATAAATCTTCTTTCTTCAGAAATTTGGCCATGAGGACTTCTCAGTATTCATTAACAAAGTAAAAGTTCTTGAATTAGTTCTTGGGTCTACACATCACTTAAAGAGCCTATACAAATTGAGCTTCTTTACTCTTGTATACAATAGTTTGTAACTCATGCATGACTATTTGTATTCTACTTAAAGAATCTATTACAAAAACTATTCGGTTTCCCTTTTCCTAGTGACACGTGTACAATAAAGACAAAATTGGGGTTGGTTGGGAAAAAGACAAAATAAGAACGGGTGGTAGCAATTTATGATTGCTATTTCATATTTATTCACAAACTTTTTCCCTTGAGGTATGTTTTCCACACTTCTAGCTGATCATATAGAGATCTAATCCTTCTGTAAGTCTATTATTCCAGTGCCGCATTATGCATGGCTATGTTATCTTCTAGAGTGCTCATATCCTTTAACAATGTTGTCATGAATTCTTGTATCATGGTATGCATATTGACAGGTTGTAGGATATGTTGCTCTATAAAATCTATAGTAATTATGGTGGTTTCTTTGACGACCGATCTTCTGCAATTTGTGCTATCATGTACCTTGTCTACTAGTTCTTTTGTGACCAGACTTTTACCAAGCTTGTCAAATTGAGGTAGTCAGCTACCTTTAATCAATTCTTGCATGTCTTTGTGTATTCTTGAGCATACTACCATCGAATTAGTGACTTCTTTATTTCCTCTATGTCCTTCCTACTGGCAGCGGTCCACTGAATACATATCTGTCTTTATTTCTGAGGTCAATGGTTGATATGGCTCGGATGGTACATCAAGATTCTCTACAATTTACTTGTCAATTTCACTAATGCCTTCTTGGATTGTGTTGACTTGAGTCAACTTTACCTGCATTTGACTATTTTTCTCTATGATTGTGGTAGTGACTTCTTGGAAGAGGTATAATTGAACATACATATCAATAATGGCTTCCTCTAGTTCTCTCCTAGCCTTTTCAACACTGGATTTTAAACTTTGCATATTGCTTTCATCGATTTTCACTTGTTGGAGTCTTTCTTCCAACTCCCTGATTCTTTCCTCTTTTTCTTGATTTTGCTGGCACAACCTCCTAATGTTATCCTCATTTGCAGCCATGAATGTGGTGCCATTTGTATTAGTAGATATGGGATTTTCCCTAAAATCTCTTGTTACGTGAACTTATGTAAGGATCGATACTAGCATCCCTTGAGTTTTTGTCACTTTCTCTACCATTTCCTGACTATTTTCCTATTATTGTTGTCATAAGTGAAGCTCCTCAAGTTTGGGACTTCACTTGGATGAAATGGAGCCCAAAACCCTAGTCCTAGATTGGCGAATGATGCTTCTGTGCTGGTATTTTTTGTTGACACTTCTTGGATATCAGTATCCATTGGTTGAGTGCTATCATTTCTCATCTCATCATCTCTCTTTCATCTTTCTTCCTCAGCTACTTTATTGACCCCTTCCTTGGTTTCCTTTTCTACAACTTCTCTAGCCTCTGTTGTTGCCTTTTCTACTACCTCTCTCTACTCGATTTCCTTTTGAGTTGTTTCTCTTTCTTCTGCCTCAACTTTAACTTTCTCTGCTTCCAGATTTCCCTTTTTCTTGGAAACATCTTTCCTTTTCTTTTCAATCTTTTATTTTCTTCTTCTTTTGTTATCTGCCTATGTTTCTTGTTCTTCTCCTTCAGTTGATCCTGAGTGTATAGAGGCGGAGGTGGGGGATGATCTTCCCGATACTTCTTTTGTTGACTTTTTTAGGGCTACTTCTTTTGCTCCTTCTTCTTCTGTAATGCTCCCTATAGGATGACCTCATTTATGTAAGATCACATAATCATAGGTCTATTCATTTCGGTGCACTTCTTCTTCTTCCCAAACATATTTTGTGTACTCCCAAGGAAAACCCACTTTATTGAAATGGTCTCTTATGACTCCTTTAGGGTCATGTATTTTGAATATTTCTTCACTAAAGTGATATGAGAGTAATATATCCACTTCATCCTGTGCTTTCTTGGCGTTGTAAAATGAGTAGAGCTCAACGTATACTGGATGTGGTGGTTATATTGCTTTCTTTCCTCTGTAGAGCATTCTTCGTACTCCATTTATTATTGTCTGGTATGCTACTTCTTGGAGTACTAGTTTATCTAGTACAAACCAGGGGAGAAGATGGGGAGGTTTAGTAGAAGTGTACACTCTAATATAGGTACCATGATCCATAAGGTAACAATCTCCAATCCTCTTTATGAATTTGATATCTTTATTGGTCATGCATGGGGACGTCTTGTAGAATATAAACTAATAAATAGGGGTCAGAAAGTGTTTGTGGATATTTTGATATTCTGTTATGTATTTGTGCTCCCATAGAGATTGAAATCCTCTAAAGAATATCAACACAAAGGTTTCGATGTGTATTTTTCATCAGAGAGGTTAGGCTCAACTCCTTCAATCGCATCAGAGGAGTTAGTTCGAACTCCTCTTATGTGATAAGAGGATTTAAGGGCAAGGGATACGATAAGGTTATGGCAGTGGAGGGTTTTCAGAAAATGAGCTTGCACAAGGTCGATTGAAATACCGTGGGAAGCAATAACTTTTCCTTGTATTACGATCCCTAGGGTTGGAAAGCTTCAAGGCTGTGAAAAGATGGAGTGGTCTCTAGTGTGTTATCATCTTGAACCAAGGCCAAGTAAGGTGTAGGGTTTGGAGGAAGGGTTCATTGGTAATCAAAATTGATGGAAGGGGAGTGTAGGGTCATGGAGTAGAGAAAAGAACAAAATATGTTGTAGCAATCATGGGAAGGGGGGGGGGAGTTAGGGATTATAAGGGAAACAATATAAACAAAAACAAATAAAAACCTAACACTAAAAATAAAACCTAACCCTAAAAAAACAAAGAGACAAGGAGAAGGCTCAAGAGCTTACATGTAGTTTGTAGACATGTGGGCAGTCGAGATCGATTGGCAATGCCTTGGTTGAGGCTCGGTGCACATTTACTTGGGGAGTATTTTATTCTCCTTAACATGTGGTGAAATATAAAGAATGGAGGAGGAGAGACGTATTTGTAAGTTTTGTGATTTGGCATTAAATGCAGGTAGGTGGCAATTAAAAAATCGGTGGAGATGAAGATAAGTCCTCTGATGTACATCAGGAGATTTAGTGGGAAGTCCTTCAATGTACATCAGAGGAATTAACACAAATTATGATGGTTCTGTCAGATAAAATGAAGAGAACTCCTCCAATGAGATGGGAGGAGTTAAAGTTAACTCCTCTGATTTAATCGGAGGAGTTTTCGGTAACTTAGGGAATTTGTATGACGATCGAGGGAAGGGGAAGGAAATCACTGAATCATATTAGCAGAGTTGGGAGGAATGCCTCTAATGTGCATTGGAGGAGTTAAGGGTAACTCCTCTGATGTACATCAGAGAAGTTTTGACTAACTTCACCGAAAAGCTAAAATACGTTTTTTGAAAAAATAATATTTTTTTAAGTGCTTTCTTTTTTAGAAAGGTAGGTTGAGGGAGGTGGAAAAATGAAGGATGAGATTTGAGAGATAAAAAAGGAGACTGTTGAAGGGGTTTTTCAAACTCAAAAAATGTAAGCGACTCCATTCCTTGAAGGAGATTTACAAATGAATTACAAGGGAAATGGAGGGTTGTAGTGCCTGGCACAACATATGGTGACACATTGGGCAAAGCCTTGAATATCTATAAGATGGCATCAAAACATATTTTTTGGTAAGGGCGCATTATAATGTTCATCCCAAGAGAGAAAGGATAGGTCCCATAGCTCATATTTTGATGAGATAGAGTTTGGACGATACAAAGAAGAGGTTAGGACCATACCTTAGACCAAAATACCTTTGACTAGTTTCTTATTCATATAATGAATGACCTAAAGGGAGGTGTAGGGAGTATTACGAAGAAAAAAACATCAAAGATGTTGATAATGCAAGTTATGGTGTATTTCTTTGTTGTTTCTCTGCTGTCAGTGAGCGTCCATAGCCTCAAAGGAGTCACCTCGGTGTCACAAGACTTGCTTCGCTGCCATCGAGCATCCATAGCCCCAACGAAGATACTTGCATGTCCCATGTGATATGGAATGCCTTTCCCCAAGCCTTTAACTTTTATAAAATTGATTTTCTTTCGTTTAGAGAGAGGTGGATGGGAGGATTCCATTTTTCCTTTAAAGGCACTAGGGATGACACCTGTGATAATGAGATTTGCCAGCTTGATTATAGATGAACGAAATCCCTTTGTAACAGTATATGGAATACTAAATGCATCTCTCCCAAATTATTTCCTTTTAGTTCACACAATACAATGGTATGTTTCTTCGGTAAGGTCCATGGTTCTTTGTTACATCGTACTATTCCTATATATTGATGAGCTAAGTTCCTCTACTAGATATAACTTGAGATAGTGCATAAAAAATATTATATGATTAAGATGGGATTTGTAACATACCCACTACCTAAATCAATTTTTTCCGGTCCTCTGACGGAATCGAGTCCTTAAATAACCATGGAGACACAACGTAAACTAGTTCTCTCTTTCTTCTTCTCCGTTCTCATGCGATCGCGGGTCGTGATCATGGTCCAGTTTGGACGTAGTGCCTATTTGGATTTCGCGCCTCGGCGCTACAGAAATGTCCAAACATTAGACTCTGCAACCAATGAAGCCCACCAGGGCTAACTTGTGTCCCATAGGGATGAATCCCCATGGGGTCAGCGAATGGCCAATAGAAATAAACCTCAACGGGGTAGAGAAACGCCAATGGGGACAAGCCCTGTCGCACATTTAGGTGTAATACAGGTGGCGAGAGGGTAACGCGACACGGTGGTTGACGTGACAGGAGGGGCCCCACTTCATACATCACACTATTCCGGACCCCCCCCACCCTCATTAAAGGTAGAATAGCAAGGGGGGTTCGGAATCCACTGGGAAGCCGTTGATCACGGTGAGTAAATCTCGACCATTCAAGAGTTGCATGTCCAATTCCAGACCCCCACCCCCATTAAAGGCAGAATGGCAAGGGGGCTCCAGAATGCATCCTCAGCCGTAGATCTGGACGGGTGGATTTGGGCCGTCCAGATCTGCTCACCGCTTATCCTAAAGCATGACCGCATCCTAGCCTAAATTACCGTCTTGTTTTCACATCTAACGGTCCTTATAGATCCTAAGATTCCCCGACGGAATCTCTTCCGCTCATCGGGGTTTGGTCTCCAAACTCCCAACGCGCTCTAATTTCTGCTAGTCCCCTAGGCTAGTCTTTTGGGTCCATGCGACCACCTCCTATATGACCACTACCTTACCTTTTGTCGGGGTTTCGGGGTTTTCAATGCCAAAGTGCATGTGCCCACGGGATTCCCAATATGCCGATCCCCAACTTCTTTAGATCTCCGACACGCGTCCTAAGTGGATGGATGGTCCCGATCTCCCCGAGATTTTGATACTTATGAGGTCCTAATTCTCACAGCCTCAGGAAGTCCGATTTCCCAATGTCGAATATCCCGACTCTCTACCAATTTCTGACACCTGTCTCCCAGACGAACGGCTCAGATTTTACCGGAATCTTCACCCTTGACTTCCCCGATCTCCTGTCCACTAGAATGTCGATATCCCAACTCCCGATAGTAAACCTTGATCTCTTCCACGTGTATCCTCAAACGGACGGTCCAGATTTCTCTGGGATTTCGAGACTTGGAGTGTCTCGATTTTCTTGTCCTCGTGACTCCCGATTTCCCGAACACTGATATCCCGATAACCCCAAGATTTCTACCTTTTCCTATGAGAGTTTAACTCCTACGCAACTCCTGACAGATCCGATGGCTATCGGGTAATTGGATCCAGATCCGATGGTCCGGATCTCTTCTTCCGCGCACACTCCAGAGACTAAAACTCCAGACATCTTCTCCTGTCCCAACGACTGACGGGTATCGGCTCAAGATCCGACGGCTCAGATCTGCCCCACCCCACACACTCTTCCACTACTTTGTGGATGCAGAAGAATCAACGGTCCGCACGTTCTCATGGACCTTGGAAAACCTATGGTCCCAATTTCCTCGCTATCCACGAAGATAGAGGGAAAATGAACAAGGGGTATAACGCTCTGACTACTTCCATCAATCCGATGGTCATGAATGAACATAGGTCTTCTGACAGGATCTCATCCGTCGAGTTGTTACTTATACCTATGCTGATACTTCAAAATCTTAAGAAGGTCGTTCCTCCTCGTACAAGGTTGTTAAGACTTGCGCGTTCAAGTCCTTTTTCTGGGTTCTTGGTAAACCTTTCTAAGAAGGGAACAACTTCCCGAGAACGGGCTGGAAGCCTAACTTAATTCAATCTAGGTACAAATACAGTTGCTTCATCCACGCACATCATGCGTGGTTACCTCTGTCATGAGAATATATCTATTCATTCTCATTAAGCACTACACAAACATTATTACACAGAAATCATTCATAATTTGACAGTTATAAGAACATATGTATGCATATACCAGTCTATGAATTTCAATAAGCAATATATTAACAAAACACTTATCAGAGATGATTTTAGAAATGGGTGCAACCGCTGAGAGGGGTGCTCGTTTCCACCCAACCGTAGGCTCAACGACTCCCAAAGGATTTACCACTTAGCCACCCCCGAGCTGAGACCACGAGGTTCTGAGACTCCATCTCCCCGTCTACCAGTGACCAGGAGCGAAGGTTGCAATCCTTCCTCTCTGCTATCACTCACTCTGCATAATCCAGAGTTCCCCTCACATCCCCCTTCCCAATCGCCTCTGCCATACACCTTATCCTCCCGTGAGGTTGCGTGTGGCACGATTTCCCTCGCACTGATCAGGCCTGATGGCTCTATAGATGGGCGGTTCACCATCCCATCCCTCATCAAGCCATCTGCCTACCAGCCTGCGAGGCATTAAATTTCAGGGCCAACGATCCGCTTTTGGTTCTCTAGGCCAGTGGAGTCCAAATATGGTATTAAATTCTCAGTGGAAGTTAACGCCACCTTTTCAGGGGCCTTCCACCGCCATCGTGGTCTCTTTTTCTGCACATCCCCTCTCAGCAGTCCTGCAATAAATTTAGAATGTTATTCGCATTCATTGACCTCTTCCTCAAGGTCCATTTACATCACATATTCACATTTATGAGTTTTCCATAGTTCTTGTCGAGTCCAGTTATATTTACAAGTTGGGGGAAACAGGGTGTTACAATTCCCTCCCCTTTAAAAGGAACATCATCCTCGATGTTCTTAGCTACTAACATGAATTACATATACAAAAGTAAACAAAATTGGATATGCCTATCTCATGGCATCCTCCATTTCCCATGTAGCCTCATCTGGGCCAAAATGTTTCCATTGCACCTTGACCTGTGCAATGGTTCTATTCCGGAGCGGGGTTTCCTTTCTGTCCAGTATGCATTGGGGTTCTGGTAGAAATTCTCCCTCCGGTTCCACCTGGATCATAGACCAATCAATTATATGATTAGTATCATGTACATATTTCTTTAATAATGAGACATGGAAAACATTATGTGCTTTTATTGTGGGAGGAAGTGCTAGTCGATAGGCTACAGGTCCCACTTTGTCTAGAACCTGAAAGGGTCCACAATACCGAGGTGCCAATTTGGCACAAGCTTCCATTTTCAGGGAACTCCTTCTGGGCTTAATTCTGAGATATACATGGTCTCCCATTTTGAACTCTCTTGGAGTTCTCTTTTGGTCAGCATAACTTTTCTGTCGCTTCTGGGCGATCTTTAGATTTTGTTTTATCTGAATTACTTGCTGCTCCATTTCTTTCAACATATCGGGTCCAAGGAAATCCTGTTTATAGGATTACTCCAGCTGATTGGAGTATTACATTGTCTACCATAGAGGACTTCGAACAGACTCATCTTTAAGGACGCTTGATAGCCATTGTTGTAGGCAAATTCTACCAACGGCAGGTAGTTTTCCCATTTCCTGGGCTGATGCATCACATGCATCCTTAACATATCTTCTAATATCTGATTTACTCTTTCTGTCTGTCCATCGGTTTGAGGGTGATAGGCGGTACTAAACAACAATTTGGTCTCTAAACCTGCCATCAGTGATTTCCATAAATTGGAAGTGAACTTTGTGTCTCTGTCAGATATTATCTCCCTCGGCATGCCGTGCAGTCGGAAAACCTCTTTCATGAATACCTGTGCGATATCTATCGCCTTGCAGGTTGATTTGATGGGGATGAAATGAGCAGACTTGCTCAGTTTATCCACCACTACCATAATGGCGTCATTCTGTTTGGTTGAAGTTGGTAATCCAGTGATAAAATCCATGGAGATGGTTTCCCATTTCCATTCTAGGATGGGTAAAGGGTGTAATAATCCAGCTGGATGTTGATGTTCTGCTTTAACCTGTTGACATTCTATGCATTGGGCCAGATATTTGGCTATGTCCTTCTTCAATCCAGGCCAATAAAATTGTTTTCGGGTGGCAGTGATCATTTTCTGGTATCCTGGGTGACTGGTGTAGGGTCGTTTGTGTAATTCATCCATGATGAACCTCTTCAAGTCATCACAATTGGGGATGTACAGTCTATCTCTGTAAGTGAGCAGACCTCCTTCAGTCATCTGATAGTCTTCATATTTTTCTCCAGCGGGTTCTTGCTGTAGGTACAGGGTCACATTTCGGATGAAGGGATCTGTTTCTTGTGCTTCTTTGACTCTGTTCTTGACATCTGTCTCGCAGGTACTCACTGCTTCCAGGTGAATTGTTCTCATGCTTCTGCTAAGGGCATCAGCCAACCTATTCTCCTTCCCTTTAATGTGTTTGATTTCAAAATCAAATTCGCTAAGGAGGGCCATCCATCTGGCTTGTCTAGCATTAAGCTTGGGTTGATCAAACAAATACCGTAATCCACAATGATCTGTCATAAGTACAAATTTCCTCCCCAGGAGGTAATGCCTCCACATTTTTAAGGCATGCACTATGGCAGCCAATTCTAAATCATGAGTCACATAGTTGACCTCATGTTCATTCAATTTTCGGGATTCATAGCAGATCACCTTTCCTTCCTGCATAAGGACTCCTCCGAGCCCTTCTTTATAGGCATTTTTGCACACAAGGAAGTCAGTTTATGGGTCAACGATTTTCAACACAGGCGCATGGGTTAGTAGATATTTCAGGGTTTGGAATCTTTCTTCACATTGCTGTGTCCACAGGAATTTTGTTCCCTTTTTCTGGAGTGCAGTGATTGGACAACCAATCTTGGAGAAATCTTTTATAAATCTCCTATAGTATCCTGCCAATCCCATGAAGGATATGATGTCTGAGACATCCTTTGGGGTAGGCCATTCCATGATAGACCCGATCTTGTCACGATATACTGCTACCCCTTCCTTGGACAGAACATGTCCCAAGTAGTATATTTTCTTCTGAAAGAAGTCACACTTGCTGAATTTAGCATAGAGCTAATGCTCTCTTAGCACTTGCAACACAAGTCTAATATGCTCTTCATGTTCTTGTCTATTCTTAGAGTAGATTAAGATATCATCAATAAAAACTAGTACAAATTTATCTAGAAATTTACTGAGTACATTGTTCATTAAGCACATGAAAGTAGCAGGGGTGTTAGTTAACCCAAATGGTACTACCACAAAACTCATAGTGACCATACCGTGTCCAGAAAGCGGTTTTATGGATGTCTTCACCCTTGATTCGGACTTGATGGTATCCGGACCTCAAGTCAATCTTTGAGAAAACAGACACACCTCCCAACTTATCGAATAGATCATCGATCCTGGGCAAGGGGTACTTGTTCTTTATGGTTACTTTATTAAGTTGTTTGTAATCTATACACAGTCTAAGGGTGCTATCTTTCTTTTTCACAAACAGGACCGGTGCTCCCCATGGGGACACACTGGGTCGAATATAACGCTTATCCATCATTTCTTTTAATTGTAACTTGAGTTCTACTAACTCAGGTGTGCTCATCCGGTAGGGTGTTCTAGACACCGACACCGCCCTTGGTGCAAGTTCTATTGAGAAATCGATGTCTCTTCTCGGAGGTAGACTCGATATTTCCTCTAGGAACACATCTCGGTATTCTCTTAGGACACAGGGTGATCATTAGGACTTGGGTCTGCTCCTTTGGTTGTTTTCAACACCTGTATTTCATATAGGGGACATCCCTTTCGGCAATACTTCCTCATCTGCAATGCTGATATTTGCCTCACTGAGACCATTTTTCGGATCCCTTGAAGGGTTATCCTTTTTCCTTCTTCGTTCACACACTCTAAGGTTTTATAGTAACAGTCCAGTTTGGCTTTATGGGCGGCTAGCCAGTCCATACCAATCAACAGGTCATATGATCCCAGGGGTAATACGTTAAGGGTTGCTTGGGTGGGGAATTCACCCAACATGAATTGACAAGTTGGTATGACCTCTACTACCTTTCTTTTGGTGCCAGTGGCTAACTGTACCAACCATGGTTTAGTTTGCTTTTGTGGCTGCAGTTTACACTTATCAACAGTTTTAGGGGCTATATAACACAAATTTGAACCAGGGTCAATCAAAACAGATACCAGATGGTTGAAGATCATACCTTCTATTTCCACCACTAAAGCTTGGTGGTCATCTTGGTTATTATCCAAGGCTGCATATATCTTCGGCACACTCCTTGCCACATCATTGACCGTGGTAGCTTCCTGCATGTTATAAATTTTCCGACTGTTCTGTTGTCGGAGTGGATAGTCTCTCCGGAAATGATCTGCTCTGCAATCCCAACATTCCAAAGGTTTTCTCTTTGGGTTCTCAGTCTTTACTGGTATTTGTCCAGAAGTTTTATTTCCGTCCGTCGAGGGAAAGTTCTGCTGGAGTACACTCCGGGTGGGAAAGTTCATTCTATGGTTCTTTTTGTAGTTTTTAAATCCCGAGGATTTGTTCCCCTTCTGAAATTTTGAACCATTCTTCTGTTCCCAGTATCCATGAGACTCTGCCTGATGTCCATATTGATCATGACAATATGTTTCCTTTCGTATAGTGTCTTCTAGGGCCTTTGGTTCGTCGAATTCAATTTGGTTTCGGTATTCTTTGGGTAGCCCACTGATGAAGTGTTGTGCCTTCGCCTTCTCTGCTTTGATGTAGGGTACATATCTCAGTAAGTCCAGGAATCTGTTGACATATTCCTCCATAGTAAGTTGTCCCAGTTTGAGTTCATAAAACTCTTTAGCCTTCTCGTCGAAATACCTTTCTGACAAGTACTTCTTTCAGAAGTACTTCTCAAACCGTTTCCAAGACAGGTCCTCTTCATGGACCCCTTTCATGTTCTTAAGGTCTTCCCACCAGATGGAAGCCTTTCCGTTCAGATTGAAAGTGGCCACTCGAGCCTTTAAGTTCTCTGAAAAATCATGGACTTTGAAATATTTCTTCAGTCCGAGTAGCCAAGCCTCGACTTCCTCTCCCTTCTTTATCTCGTCATCGAAGGAGGGAGGTTTGGCCTTTTTGAATTCCTCAAATTTATGACTCTTAGAAGTCTTTTGTTTCTTCTGTTTCTTTTGAGAGTAGGAACCGGTCCTGCTGCTGGAAGAGCCTTCTGAATCACCAGCTTCCTTCTCAGTGGAATCATCTGGCACTGGTCCTTTACCTCTGGGGTGGACCTTTTTAGATGTGCTTCTCTCAGTGTGACCACTGACACGACCACGATTCTGTATCTCAGGTTCATGCTGCATTTGTCGCCGTAGGTTGGATAAACTCTGTAGTAGAACTGCATTAATTTCGGTTTGCTTTTCTTGTTCTTTCATCATCCTTTCATTATCGGCCTTGCAGCTTTGCAATTCGACCATGAGACTCCTTACAGTCTCCGCTAGGTCTGGAGGGGTTCTTATTGCTCTTCTTTCATCAGACTCTTGGTCTCTATTGTGGGAGCCCTCTCCCACCTCTTGGTGAGTCACCATACTCTGCGTCTGTAGGTTCCCGCGGTTGGTCGTCCACTTGAGTGAAAAGACAAACGCTAGTTATTAGTCAAGAGTTAAATTCATTTTATAATTTGCGCATAATTTCATAACTCTTTCACATGCATCCAAGTTTTTAAATCCTGGACAAGATAGTTAAGTCAGGGGATTACTCCTCGTAGGAGTGCTTTGAATGAGGTTTATGCGCAAGTCATGTATGAGCCCAATCAAGCCAAGTGTTGTAACCATGCTCTGATACCACTTTGTAACATACCCACTACCTAAATCAAATTTTTCTGGTCCTCTGACGGACTTGAGTCCTTAAATAACCATGGAGACCCAACGCAAACTGGTTCTCTCTTTCTTCTTCTCCGTTCTTATGCGATCGCGGGTCATGATCATGGTCCAGTTTGGACGTAGTGCCTATTTGGATTTCGTGCCTTGGCGCTACAGTAATGTCCAAATGTTAGACTCTACAACCACCGAAGCCCACCAGGGATAACTTGCGTCCCATAGGGATGAATCCCCACGGGGTCAGCAAATGGCCAATAGAAATAAACCTCAACGGGGTAGAGAACCGCCAATGGGGACAAGCCCCGTCGTGCGTTTAGGTGTAATACAGCTGGCGAGAGGGTAACGCGACATGGTGGTCGACGTGGCAGGAGGGGCCCCACTTCATACGTCACACTATTCCGGACCCCCCCCTGCATTAAAGGTAGAATAGCAAGGGGGCTCCAGAATCCACTGGGAAGCCATTGATCACGGTGAGTAAATCTCGACCGTTCAAGAGTTGCATGTCCAATTCCGGACCCCCACCCCATTAAAGGAAAAATGGAAAGGGGGCTCCGGAATGCATCCTCAGTCGTAGATCTGGATGGGTGGATTTGGGCCATCTAGATCTGCTCACCGCTTATCCTAAAGCATGACTGCATCCTAGCCTAAATTACCGTCTTGTTTCCGCATCTAACAGTCCTTATAGACCCTGAGATTCCCCGATGGAATCTCTTCCGTTCATTGGGGTTTGGTCTCCAAACTCCCGACGCACTCTAATTTCCACTAGTCCCCTGGGCTAGTCTTTTGGGTCCATGCGACCACCTCCTATATGACCACTACCTTACCTTTTGTCGGGGTTTCAGGGTTTTCAATGCCAAAGTGCATGTGCCCACAGGATTCCCGATATGCCAATCCCCAACTTTCTTCAGATCTCCGACACACATCCTAAGTGGATGGACGGTCCCAATATCCCCAAGATTTCGAGACTTGTGAGGTCCTAATTCTCACGGCCTCAGGAACTCTGATTTCTCGATGTCGAATAGCCCGACTCTCTACCGATTTTTGACACCTGTCTCCCAGACGAACGGCTCAGATTTTACTGGAATCTTCACCCCTGACTTCCCCGATCTTCTGTCCACTAGAATGTCGATATCCCGACTCCCGATAGTAAACCTTGATCTCCGCCACGTGTATCCTCAAATGGATGGTCCAGATTTCTCCAGGATTTCGAGACTTGGAGTGTCTCGATTTTCTTGTCCTCGTGACTCTCGATTTCCCGAACACCGATATCCCGATAACCCCGGGATTTCTACCGTTTCCTATGAGAGTTTAACTCCTACGCAACTCCTGACAGATCCGATGGATATCGGGTAATTGGATCCAGATCCGACGGTCCGGATCTCTTCTTCCGCGCACACTCTAGAGACTAAAACTCCAGACATCTTCTCCCGTCCCAACGACTGACGGGTATTGGCTCAAGATTCGACGGCTCAGATCTGTCCCACCCCACGCACTCTTCCACTACCTTGTGGATGCGGAAGAATCAACGGTCCGCACGTTCTCATGGACCTTGGGAAATCTATGGTCCCAATTTCCTCGCTATCCACGAAGATAGAGGGAAAAGGAACAAGGGGTATAACTCTCCGACTACTTCCGTCAATATGATGGTCGTGAATGACCATGGGTCTTCTGACAGGATCTCATCCGTCGAGTTGTTAATTATCCCTATGCTAATACTTCGAAATCTTAAGAAGGTCTTTCCTCCTCGTACAGGGTTGTTAAGACTTGTGCGTTCAAGTCCTTTTTATGGGTTCTTGGTAAACCTTTCTAAGAAGGGAACAACTTCCCGAGAACGGGCTGGAAGCCTAACTTAATTCAATCTAGGTACAAATACAGTTGCTTCATCCACGCACATCATGCGTGGTTACCTCTGTCATGAGCATATATCTATTCATTCTCATTAAGCACTGCACAGACATTATTACACAGAAATCATTCATAATTTGACAGTTCTATGAACATATGTATGCATATACCAGTCTATGAATTTAAAGAAGCATTATATTAACAAAACACTTATCAGAGATGATTTCAGAAATGGGTGCAACCGCCGAGAGTGGTGCTCGTTTCCACCCAACCGTAGGCTCAACGAATTCCAAAGGATTTAACACTTAGCCACCCCCGAGCTAAGACCACGATGTTCTGAGACTGCGTCTCTCCTTCTACTAGTGACCAGGAGCAAAGGTTGCAATCCTTCCTCTCTACTATCACTCACTCTGCATAATCCAGAGTTCCCCTCGTGTCTCCCTTCTTAATTGCCTCTGCCATACGCCTTATCCTCTCGTGAGGTTGCGTGTGGCATGATTTCCCTCGCACCGATCAGGCCTGATGGCTCTACAGATGGGCAGTTCACCATCCCATCCCTCATCAAGCCATCTGCCTACCAGCCTGCGAGGCATTAAATTTCAGGGCCAGCGAGTTTCTTTTGGTTCTCCGAGTCAGTGGAGTCCAAATATGGTATTAAATTCTCAATGGAAGTTAACTCCACCTTATTAGGGGCCTTCCACCGCCATCGTGGTCTCTTTTTCTGCACATCCCCTCTCAGCAGTCCTGCAATAAATTCAGAATGTTATTCGCATTCATTGACCTCTTCCTCAAGGTCCATTTACATCACATATTCACATTTATGAGTTTTCCATAGTTCTTGGCCAGTCCAGTTATATTTACAAGTTGGGGGAAATAGGGTGTTACAGGATGTGTCTGGAAACCAAGTCAGAAATTTATAACAATATTTACACCAGATGTGCTACGATTTAGGAGCATAACCAAGACTAAGATATCACAAATTCAAGAAACCAAGATGATCGTTTTCAAGAAGAAAAAAACAAGAATTTTAAAATCAAAAAATCTAGAAAATGCTTGAAAACAAATAGGAAACAAAAAAGAAGTTGAGCAAGAAATGAAAAGTAAAAACCAGACTTTTATTTATGTACAAAGGAGCAGTTGCCTTCAGGGCTAGCTGATGTAGTCCTTGAGAATCTGGCCAATAACGGGGAGGAGGTCAGCTTCCCCTTGAATATTTTATAATTGATAGCTACCTTGGCTAATCTTCTCTTTGATAACATAGGGCCCAAGCCATAGTTGTTGGAATTTTGAATGTTTCCCTTTATCTTCATGTGGCTTGTTCCATTTGAGGACTAAATCACCAATAGATTTCTTATCAAACCAACATTTAATTGTTTCTTGACGATTCTCAAACTTTCCTTTAGCCTTGGCACAAATTTCTTCTAAGATCAATAAGGTATTGATACATCATTGAATGATAGGACATTCTCTTCTTTGAGACAGTCGGGTGAGTTGTAGGGAAGCAAGGTAGATATTTGAGGGAAAAATAAAAGTTTTCCCATAGAAAAGAAAATATGGGGAAGTCCGTATGGAGGTCTTAGGAGTGATGCGATCAGCCCAGAGGGAATTTGATAGAGCATTGTGCCAATTTATCTGGTGATCAAGTATGGTTCCTTTAAGGATTTAGATTAGGTTTTTGTTGGTGGATTCAACCAAACCATTACCTTGAAGATAGTAGTTGGCTTAGTGTTTCAAAATAATTCATTTTTCCAAAGCAAGCTCAGATAACTTCAATGATGAAAAATATGTTGTGTTATCGAACACTAGAGATTTAGGAACTCCAAACCTTTTGATGATGTATTGTTTAAGTAAATTAATCACTACTTGTTCATTCACCTTAATCAACGGTATTGCTTCAATCCAACATGTAAAATAATCAGTAGTGGTTAGAATATAGTTGTGTTTCTTGGAGGAATGGGAATTAAACTCACCAATGATATATATCCCCCACTATTCAAAGGTTCTTCGATAGTTACAAGATCGAGTGGGATAGCAGCTTTGTATTCTCTTCCTACAACTTTCTAGCATGCTTCGCAGCTTTGTGCATATGCATTGGCATCTTTGAAAATCATGGGCCAATAATATCCATCTCTTAATACTTTGTGAGTTATTGTGTCTCTTAAAAAATGCCCCCCTCTTGGTCCATTGTAGTTCTTTCAAAATAAAATGCCATGTAGCAGTTCATATTGTAGGGACTTCAATCTGAGTGCTCTCTTCTTCTTATCATTAAGGTGATTTGGGTTTGTGCCATGTTAAAGGTAATTTTTAAGATCTTTATAATAATACCCCTTAATAGTTGGAATGTAAGGAACATGTTGTGTATACATTGTCGGTTCCTCTTTCCATCTATCCTCCTCTTGATCTGCATCATTGGTATCTGATGTCACTAGTTTGCAAAGTCCTTTACCTTTCACAATATTGGTTGGTTTAAACTCTAGGTCACATTCTTGCAAGGTCATCATCCAATTACCTCGTCACTCTCCCAACTCTCTTTGGATGAAAAGAGACCTGACATATGGGTGAGGAATGATAAATTTCGTGTGATTCTTTAGAATATAAGGTATGAATTGCTTGATATATTTATGGACAACAAAAGATTTCTTATCCATCGGTGGATAGTTCAACTCAACACCTTTTAGTCTAATGCTCATTAATGCAATGGGATATTTGTCTCCTTTCTCATCCTTTTGTGTGAGAACTGCTGCTAGGGAATGATCAGATGCAAAGGTTTATAGTAAGAATTACTTGGTGAAATCTGGACGTCGCAGAGATGGGGAAACATCTATGGCAGATTTGATATTCTCAAATGCTTCCTTCTCCACTGGTGTCCATTTAAACTGAACAATTTTCTTAATCATTCCTTGAAGTGGTTTAACTATTTTAGCAAAATATGGAATGAATATCCTCACAAAATTTATTCTGCCAAAGAATTATTACATTGTTTTCTTACTATGCAGTAGAGGGATTTGCAAAAGGATTTTGTACTTTTCGGATCCACCAAAATTCCATCTTTGGAAATCACATGTCCCAGTAGTATGCCTTCTGAAAAAAAAAACATAGTTTTCTTAGGATTCAAAGAGATCCCATATTCCTACATCATTCAAATATCTATTTCATATGTCTTGGCTAGTCTTTCCTCATCTTTGAATAAGTGGTGACATCATCGAGATAAACCACAATGCTTTGACCCATTAACCCTTTTAAAGCGATATCCATTTCCCTTCAAAACATAGCACCTACATTGATCAAACCAAATGGAATTCTCTTGTATGCATATTTCCACCACTTGGTTCTGAATGAGGTTTTTAATTGATCAGGTTCTACTACGAGAACCTATTTGTATCCTGGAAACCAATCTAGTAAACAAAACAACTCGGATCTGGAGACGAATTGCAAGATCTGCTCCATAGGGGGGATAAGATAATTGTCTTTGTCGAAATCTGAACTCATATTTTGAAAATCTATGCATATTTGGATTTCTTCCAACTTCTTAATAGGCACCATGTTAGAAACCCAAGTCGAATGTCGAACTTTAAAAATGATTCGGGAATCTAGCAGTTTCTTCAATTCCTTTTGGATAAGAGGTTCGAGAGTTTGATGCATACTTTTGAGCTTTTGCTGGAATGGCTTGACACCCTCTGTAATGGGGATCAAATGTTGTATTATCTGGGTGTCATAAGTTTTCATATCGTCATAAGTTCAAGAAAAAACATCTCGATATCTCTTGAACAGTTATGTGAATGTGTGTTTTTCTGCCTCTAAACAACAGGTGCCCAGATTGACATACTTGGGTTGTTCAAATGTTCCAAGATTGACCAGAAAGTGCATCATGGTCAAACTATTATTTTTTGGGTTGGAAGGCCTCCTAAATTTAGATTGCAGATCGAATACTTTCTCAAGAGTCAATACATTCTTCGGGACACAGTTTGTTTTTACTTTGTTTGCCTCATCCCGATAAGTTTGTAGTTCTTGTTGATGGGCTTCATCATCAATCACTGCATCTTGGAAAGTGTATGAACTAGTAATAAATTTGATAATCTGAATATTATTGTTGAATACTCACAAGTTGGTGATGTTGTCTAGTATTGATGGCTTGAAAATCATTTCAACCAAAAACCCATCGTTAGGAGGTATGAACCTAGATGTTGTGTTAGCCAATATATATGCATCTATATTTTGATTATGAAGTATAGAAGTAATATTGAATGCATCGAAAGAGTAAATTAGATTCTATACCTCTTGTTGATATGCTTTGAGATGTGGTGAAAGACAATAAATAGTTTTTCTTACTTGTAGAACGATTATTTCTGAATCACCAAACACTTTGAGATATTTCACCTTGAGATTGATGGCCTTTTTTAGACCTTGGATTAATGCTTCGTATTCTATAGTGTTGTTGGTGCATTCAAATTATAAGTGGTTTGATACAAGTGTCTTGTGTTGTTCAAGATCAATCAACATGCATCTTTCTTTGGCTCTTTCTTGTGTCTTAGAGCCATCGAAAAACATAGACCACATGTTAGAAAGTTGTGTTTTGTTAATTGAGCTAAAACCTAAGTTAGATAATATAGTACAAGCGCTATTATGTTTTCGTGGAAGGATTTCAGATGGTAAATCTGGCTATACTTTAGATGTATGTGCTTCATAATAGCCATGGTCGGTCTCAAAGGAGTAATTACCTAAGATGGAATGTGCGAAACTAATAGGTGTTGGATTACTGAGAGGGGGGTTGAATCAGTAATAGAGAAATTTAATCCTTTTTAACCATATAATGCAAGTGTTATATCAATGTAGCATTATCATCCAATATTTGCAGACTAAATAAACAATGAACAAATGAACAATCATACACATACACAATACACTAGTTTTTTTACGTGGAAACCCAAAGTGGGAGAAAACCACGAAATGTTTTTTCTTATATGTCTTGAAGAATTACATTCATTGGAAGCACCAAATTCCTTTGTTTTCCAGCTACAACTGGAAGGAGGCTCCAACCCGCTAGTTTCTCAGGCTACAACCTAAGGAAAGATCCAACTCTCCAATTCTCTGGCTACAACCAGAAGGAGACTGCAACCCCCTATGTTCTCTGGCTACAACCACCTGTCCTTTCCCCGTCCAACAACCCTGACGTATAAGTAGAATGATGGAACCTCTGTCACAATATCACTTTGAGATATACTATTGTAAACTTGTACCAATCAACCTGCACCAAAAAACATGTACCAATAACCTGAACCATGTATCAACCATGCATCAACCTATACCTCAACCTGTAATCAACTTGTACCATAAACAAGTGCATCAACCATGCACCAACCTGTACCAAACAACATGTAATCAACTTGTACCATAAACAAGTGCATGAAACATGCACCAACCTATACCTCAACCTGCAAACCTTCCTTAACTTTAACAACAAGAGACTAACATTTTCATCAAAATTCACTTTAGTGTCACATGACTAGTTTTGGATTAGTCAACAACCCTAACTTGAAATAATCATAACTATGTACCTGTAATGAATAAAGATCTAAAAAATGTACACAATGTTCTTCGGTGTTTTTAATGCAATTCCTCTGGGTGTCACTACTTGGAACCTCTCAGAAAGAGAGTTATATCAAAAATGGCATACCTTGTTGTATTATGGCTTATTCTAGAGAGAGAACTTGTAGAGCATGCCCCGCACAGAATATTTGTTGTATGGATCTGAAAATTTTACACTAAATACTAAAAAATGCACTCTAACGAACACATTTGTTATTACTGAATTTTAATATGTTATGAAGAAGTTATGACAGTTTTACCCGAAACACCTATTTTAGACTAGTTTCAGGACTAGCCACAACCCTATTTTCCACAGAGTGTAACTCCAAAAATACAACAACCCACAAGATGAAATTCGTACCACAACTACTTGGATATGTTTCCTCAATGGAATCCCAATTTCACGGTCTGAATCATTCTAGAAAAAAAGTTATTGCGAAAATGGTAAGATGACCTGTAAATAACATACCTTAGAAAGCATCATCAAAATAATTTATCCTCCCTTGAATTCGACCTTCTTTACTTCACCTTCCCTATGAAATTCGGCTTAGATATCCTTTGGTTACCTCAATCACCTGTAGATATTCAATATTCTCGAGTGTGATTAAAATGAGAGAGTCTTGCCTCTTATTTATACTCTCCAAGTAGCGTCCTTAGAAGCATCTTCTAGGCCACTTTGTCCACATAGTCACCTATGTCCAACTTTGCCCAATTTTCCACTTTTCCATGTATCTAATAGCCATTTGATCACTTAACCCATTTTCCTCATTTTAGGGTTAACCTTCTTATAACCACTTTCCATAATTAGGAAGTTTTCCATTTACTTTATTATTTAAATAATCCTCCTTGACTTTGTCACTTCACTTTATTATTTAAATAATCCTCTTTGATTTTGTCACTTCAATTTATTATTTAAATAATCCTCTTTGA
>JZKD02S0154676.1:158233-168266 GCA_000966675.3 Picea glauca | reverse complement strand
AAAAAAACTGATTAGAAAAATAGTAAATGGTAATATAATTGTAATTTTAAAAACAAAACATACTAAACAAAAACCAATAAAACCACAAAGAAACGTTGTTTAGAAAATTCTAAATAACTATTCTTTTGTTTTGATTTTGATTTTTTATATTATAAGTTTTATTTTTAATCTTTATTTTTTTCTTAAAGAAAAGAGAAAAATCTAAATAACTTTTTTTCATTGTTGATTATTATTTATTTTTTCTTTTTATTTAATTTATTTTTTTCAATTTTTTTTTTATTAAAAAACTTTTTTTCCATATTTTCTTAAATTATAGTTAGAAAAAAAAATATTAAATAAAGAAAATGGTTTTTTTCATTTTAGGTTTCTTTTAGTGGTAAAAATGATTTAAGATTGAAATTTCAAAATTGAGAAGCACATCTTTCTTTTAGTGGTAAGAGTGATTTAGGATTGAAATTTCAAAATTGAGAAGTACATCAAATTTGATGATTGTAATTACTATAATATATTGTTTTTAACTTTATTCGACTAACAATTTGTTCTTCAGATTTCATTTTTTTTTATTAGAAGAAAAATTTCAAAGATATTTAGGTTGCACCAAAAACACGCATATCACAAGCTTTCTTAGGTTTACAATGATATTTAGGTTGCACTAAACATAGATATCACATGCTTTCTTAGGTTTACATTGATATTTACTTTGCAGTGAGAACACAGGTATTTTTTACATCTACTCCATTATTTAGATATTAAAGCTTTCCACTTATTGGAACATATATTTTATACTCATTAAAAAAAATCAATGTTACGAAAATCAAAATTAATACTCAATTTTCGAAGTTTTATTTTCTTACCTATACAAATATACAAATTAAAAGATATATTTTTTTTAGATTTCTATTACATATACAAAATATATTAAAAAAATTAAATTACTTTTATGATTATGATAATTTTTATTAAAATAATTAAAACATTTATTTGTTAAATAATTTTTTAAAAATATAATTTCTAAAATCTTTGCCTAGAAAAAATTCACTATCATAATTATTACTATTTTTTTAACAAAAACATGACAAAAAAATTAACAAGATATAACAAAAATAATTATGATTATGACACAAAACATTTAACAAAATATAAAAAAAATAATTATGATTATGATTTTTTTCTATTTTGCTTTATTTTTCTTGAATCACATTAATTAACTTTGTTTTTAAATAATGTGATTTTTTCTGTTAATTTTTTTTTAATATTAAATTTAAAAAATCATAAAAGAAAAGTATTTTACTATTTTTTTCCCTTTATTTTCTTAAATGACTTTTTTTCTATTTTGTTAAATAATTTTTTGTCTTCCCATTATTTTTTCCTATGTTTTTGTCTTTTCTTCTTAAAAAACAAGAAATTGATTTTTTTTAATTTATTATATTAGTATTTGCATTATTTTTTTCCTCTGTCTTTCTCTTTTCTTCACAAAAGCAAGATATTGAGAATTTTTGTGATTTTTTTTCTTTATTTTGATTTATTATATTCTCAAAGTTAAGATAGAAAAAACAAATTAAAGTAAAAAATTAAATTAAATTAAATTGAAAATAACATTTAAATGAAAAAAGAAAAATAAAAATAAAGACAAAAAAAAATGATATGAGAAAAATTATTTAGAAATACATTAAATGAAATTAAAAAAATAAAAAAAATAAAAACAAAATCCAAGAAAATGATAAAAGAACTTAGAAAAGTCTCAATGACAGTGGAAATATTTTCAAAAAATAAAATCCAAGGATATGATAGAAGACTAAATCACTTTTCTTATTTTGATTGTCAGTTTTTTTTCTTTTATTTTTTTTATTTTTATTTTTAAATAAATCTAAATGACTTTTTTTTATTTGTTTTTTAAATTGAAAAAAAAACATATTTTTATTTTTTATGTTTTTTAAATTAAAAAAAAAACTTATTTTCTATTATTTTTATTTTTTAACTTAAATTAAAAAAACAAAAACAAATATATATAACCAATTTAAAAAAAAACAAAAAAAATATATTTTTCTTGGTCGCTTCCAGCTGCGAGTTCATTTCACAGGGTTGAACGGTCACTATATGGGAAGCAGGCTCGGTAAGGATTTGAAATCCAATCGATTAATCAAAATTTATATTTTACATTAAACGTATCAAGCCCCAACCATTTGTTTTATATCATATTAAACATGCACAAGGTCATAAGCCACCATAAAGGCCTTATAATAAGAAATGTTTACCTATAAATGGTATATATGAATAATGTTAACATTTTGTGTAACATAAATGGGTTTGTTTAGGTGTAGGAATTAGGGACTTGGGTTCTAAAGGTCATAAGCCACCACAAAAGTCTTATAATAAGAAATGTTTACCTATAAATGATATATATGAATAATTTTGACATTTTGTGTAACATAAATGGGTTTGTTTAGGTGTAGGAATTAGGGACTTGGGTTCTAATGGTCCCTAATAAGGATCATGGGCCATGGAAGGGGGCTCATAGCACCATTAATATCCTTGGTTGACTAGAAATCATGTTTAGTGCCTCAGCTTCAGGTTAGGTTTCCTTCCTTGAGATACCTATTGCTAAAAGCATGCAAGTGGTGTCCATATCCCTAAATGGTCACTAAGGACCCCTTTGGGAGGTCATATGTGGTGGTTCAAGGAGGATTATTTCTTAATTCCTAGATGCCTAGAAACACCATTCAAAGCATAAGGTCCATGTTCCTTCCATCGACCATGTCTAGGGACTCAAGACCCATGCCAAGCACTGAAAACATCCAAATGATGTCCATATCCCTACACAAAGGCCAAAGATACCCTTAAGAGGTCATCTCACTCATTAGTCACATTTTTTTTTTTCATGTCATTTCCTATATGTCTACATCAGACATAGGATTAAGGTAACCACATTGGTGATATGTAATTCATAAAAAAAATATCAAATTCAACATTTTTTTCATCTTTGATATGTCTTATTTGGACCAACCACTACAATATGTTACAAATAACATAGCTCATGAAATTGCAAACATATATAGATTTTTTTATGCATATTTGAAATATCTTTTTTCTTTAAGAAATGTTTTCTTTTCTCTTTTCTTGTGACATATCTCATTAATGCATAAACAGACAATCAATATTTCTCTTCTAACTTTTTAGTTCCTTAATGATTTTTAAAATATTGCATGTGGAACTACTTTGTTGATTCAAAAAAATTACAAGACAATCATATTTTTTTATACATTGATTCCATTATTTAAATATTAAAGTGTTTCACTAGAACATATATCTTATACTCATAAAAAAAATTCAATGCTATAAAAATCAAAATTGGTACTCAACTTTCTAAGTTTTATGTTCTTACCTATACAAGTTAAAGGATATTTAATTTTTAGATTTCTATTACATATACAAAATATATCAAAACAATTAAATTTCATTTATGATTATGATGATTTTTATTACAATAATTAAATGTTTTATATATTTAAACTTATAATTTGTAAAGATAAATAGCTTATTTGTCAGAATGTGTGCTCTATGTGTGTTGTCAGTTCTAAGTAAATATGCTTGATGCCTTTTCTTTTGTTTTGATTTTCATTTATTTTTTGCATCTTCATTATTATTATTATTAGAAGAAATAACAAGACAAAATAAAAATAACGATAAAGATAGAAGAAATAGTAATCATAATCATTTTTCTTCTGTCATTGTTAAATAATTTTTCTTAATGTGATTTCTTATGTCTTCACCCAAAGATAAGAGAAATCACAATCATAATTATTTTCTTTTATTTTTGACAAAGACATAAGAAATCATATAATAAAAGTCATCTAACAAGATAGAAGAAATATAACTATGATAAGAGAAATGAAAATCATAATTATTTTCTTTTATTTTTGATAAAGACATAACTAATCATATCATAAAAGTCATCTAACAAGATAGAAGAAAAATAAATATGATTATGATTTTTTTCTGTCTTTGCTTTATTTTTCTTCTATCATATTAAATGACTTTATTTTTAAATAATGTGATTTTTTTCTATTATGTTAATTCTTCTAACTTTTTTTCTTAAATAATGTGATTTTTTTCTATTATGTTAAATTTAAAAAAAAATCATAAAAGGAAATTCATTTATTATTTTTATTTTTCCTATATCTTGTTGAATGAGTTTTTGTTTTTCCCTTTTTTTTCCCTCTATCTTTTGAGATTTTCTTGACAAATGAAAGATAATGAGAGTTTTCTTTTAAAAAAAAATAACTTTTCCAAAGTGAAGATAGAAAAAAAAAACGATTATAGGAAAAAAAAATAGACAAAAAAAGGAAAAAAATAATAGTAAATAAGAATGGAAATTTCATTTAAAAAAAAGAAAAATAAAAACAAATACCAAAAAATGATAGAAGAAAATTCATTTAGAAAAACAGTAAATGATAATAGAAATGTCATTTTAAAAACAAAACAAAAACCAAGAAAAGAAAAAAGAAACATCATTTAGAAAAATCTAAATGATTTTTCTTTTGTTTAGATTCTTATTTTTTTACAGGGTAAGTTTTTTTTTTTTTTTCCTACTTTTTGTAAGTTAGGAGAATATATTAGATCCTGCTAAAGAGAAAAAGTTACAGATGTCATAATATCCCAAGAGACCATGGCAACATCGCCCTGTTTGGAAACCAATGCTGCCACATGGCCATTAAGTTTACAAATGTCCATGCAGAATTCAAAAACTGTAAAAAGCAAAAATTGTGCTAGTCCTAGAGCTAGGATGCCACGCAGGGTGAGACCCCTGTAAACTAAACTATCTAGAGACATAAAAAAATTGAGAAACCTGAGTAAGTTGGAATTATCTGGAGCTGAGGTCGGGCCTCCGTTCTTTCCTTTGATCCTGCATAGTATCCTTGCTCGAAGTCCCTGTGTCTGGGATAGTGTGCCGGAGATCCCAAAGAAGAGATTCCAAAATCTCCTTGCGACGATTCCGACCATTCTCCCTGCTTTGCAGCTCCTTGATGGCACACTTGACGTCCATAATTGAGCTCTTGACGTCCGACGCGCCAGGAACAAGCAATTGGGAGCGGAGAGGGTGGTGGAATATCAGAGGATGAAGAGGGGGAGGTGGGAGAGGGGAGAGGGGAGGACGAAGAAGAGAGAGGGGCAGTCGGGATGGGGGGAGAGGAGGATAGAGGTGGGCGGGGTGGAGACTGGTAGGGGGATGACAGCTCTGGGATGAGCTTTGGGGCGAAGACGAGGAAATTGCCAAAGCTATCGAACCACTCGAATCTGCAAGCATATAGAGAGGACAAGGGAGGTAAGTATGGTGTGGTGGATCGTTTAGGAGAATGTTATGGAGAGGGGGCGCGAAAAGGGTCATGGGGGAGATCCAGAGTGGATGCACGAGCAGGGTCCTGAGGCAAGCTCTGAGGATCTTGCTTGCCACGGCCCCTTGAACCTTGGCCTCTCACTGCATACCAGGATGCCCCCCGCTTAGACTTACCCCGTAGGCTAGGCACCCAGAGAGAACTAGAGATGGAGCTCGAAGCAACAGTGGAGCGTAGGAGAGAGATCGAACCAAAACCAAAGAAAAATGCAATCTGATGGATGAGTGCATGGCGCAGCAGGCTGAGAGCACCAATGATGGTGGAACAAAGGAGAAAAATTGAACCATAGCCAAAGAAAAACGCAGACTGGTGGATGAGTGCGAGACGCAGGAGGTAGAGAGTGGAAATGAGCCATGGATTTCCCTATCTCAGGCCAAAAACCATTGAACTAGGCTAGATGATGGGACTGGGCATGCATCCAGCCCATCACATTTACCGTCCCTACGAGCTGAAGCTCCATGGCATTAAACTGATCTAAGTGCAAATGAATACGGGGGTGCATCGAAGAAGGTTTTAAATGCATGGATTGAAGTCTGAGGTGAGTGTGGCCTGTGTTGGCGTGTTATGGCGTGGGTTGTGGCCAGGTGTCTACGCAACTGTCCATCCACTCATCGATCGCGATGACACCCCATCCGAGAAATTTCTATTTTTTTATTAAAGTAAAAAGAAAAATAAAAAATCTAAATAATTTTTTTCTCCTTTGTTGATTTTCATTTTTTTTCTCCTTTTATGTAAGTCATTTTTTGAAAATAATATTTTATTAAAAAACTTTTTTTCTATTTTTAAAACCAAGTTAGAAAAAGAAATATTAATTAAAGAAAATGTTTTTTTTTCATCTTAGCTTTTTTAAGTGGTAAAAATGATTCAGGATTACAATTTCAAAATTGAAAAGCCCATTTGAGGATTGTAACTACTATAGTATAAGATATAAGATTTTAACTTTATTTCACTGTTCGTCAAATTCCATCCGTGAGGAAAAATATTTGGAAATAATGGAGTAAGCGCCAATTATAAGCACCAGTTATAAGCTTCAGTTGTGAGAGTCAATTGTAGGCGTGTTAAGAGTCAGTTCATAGTTAAGAGTCTAGTTGTCTTTGATTTGCATGTAACCGACTCGGTAGAGTCTTTTCCTATATAAGGATGTAATCCGTCTTCATTGAATAATACAGAAGTGAGCAGAGCCTCACTGTGTTGTTTGATTCACATATTTTATCTTGGTATCAAAGCTATGGAGAGAGGGCGTGGATAGCGTGCAGAAACATTTTTGGAGGGCTAGCTTTGTTAAATGCACGAGCTTACGAGGAGGGGCGTTCCTCCATTGGTTGAAATTGCGTAGAAGATCCGCGTCGGTTCGAGTTGGAGAATAGTTGCGTGAGAGCAGGTTGAGTCTTTGAGCATGGATGAAGATCCATGAGCAAATTGAGGCAAGAGAGGTCGCATGATCTTGGAGCGTGGCATAAGGCCAATCCACTATATGCAAGTTTGAATGAATGCGTGAGTTTGATGCAAGTTTGAATGCATGCGTGAGTTTCTTGGCATGCATGGTTTTTGAGGATTGTGTGAGTTTTAAAATAAGAGTGCCACGACTTCTTCTCTTATGCATGCAAATGAGAAAAGGGATATTTTATTAAAGTGAGTTATTTTTTATTAAGTGCATATAGGTGAAAAAGGGAGTTATTCATTTTAATAATAAAAAAAAGGTGGATATTTTAGATATTAAGGTGCATGCATAATTTAAAAGTTGATATATGCATGTGAGGTGGTGTTATGATTTAAAGGTGGATGCATGCATGATTTAAAATGAGAAAAAAGATAGAGTTGGATCAGTGGATCTGAAGGCAGAGCGACGGACTGCGTAGCACAGGAGACAACTCAACAGAAAGTTGCATATCCTTGGTGATTTACTTGTAGAGAATATCTTGCAGCGATGGCGAATCCGCTGGCAGAGACCTACCTCAATGAAGCCAACAAGTTAGATGTCTTGAACTTCATTAACTGGAAATTCAAGATGCAGATGCTCATGGAGGGCTATGGTGTCTGGAACATTGCGAAGGGAACTGAACTGAAACCTGATGCGGCTGCAGGTGCGACAACAACACAGATCCAAGACTAGGAGAAGCACGAAAACAAGGCAAAGGTATTATTGCACATGTCAGTTAAAGATAGCATAATTCTACATATTAGAGACGCTACAACTTTTGCTGCAACATGGACAGATCTTAAAGCATTGTATGAAACTAGCAACAAAAATCACATTTTGTTCTTGAAAACTAAATTGCTAGGCATTAGATGGATGGAAATGAATCTGTTAGTTCATTTTTGGGTCGTATTAAAGAGGTGAAAGACAAGCTAGTAAATATAGGGGAAACTGTCTCCAACAATGATCTAGTGACTATTACCTTAAATGGTATGCTAGAAGATTATCATATGTTCATAACAGGTCTTGCAACAAGGGAGAAACCTCCTACGTTTGAAGAACTGACAGGTATTTTGCTGCAAGAGGAAGAGAGGCACGGGAATCTGAAGCCTCAGAGTAAAGATTTGACACTGTGGTCAAATAATAGATCTGCGAGAGGGAGATCAGGAATAAGAGGTAGAGGAGGTAGTTCATGGTAGAGAGGCGGTTCATGGCAGAGAGGTAGTTCATCGCAGAGAAGACAATCTCCAAATCAAGGTATGCAATCTGATAGGAATGAGACAAAGGGTTGTTTTTATCATGTTCGACTTGGACATATGGTTAAAGACTGTCATAAGAAGAAAAGTGATGAGGCTAGGAATAAACCTAGAACACATTCAGGTCATTATGCAGAAAACTCTTCAAATCAAGATCACAGAGTATTTATTGCTAACTTGATGATATTGATGAACCCCCGAATTTTGACTCACGAGATCTTAGGCTGTTTGTGTCTAATGCTACTTTATCTTCTGAAACAGATGATTTTGATGCCTGGTTTGTGGATTCTGGAGCATCAGTACACATGACTTGTAATAAAAATTGGTATGCTAATTTTAAAGAAACACAGAATGGTGCCAGCATATATCTTGGAGATGACTGCGCTCATCAGATCAAGGGATATGGAGACATTCCTATGACATTGCCGAATGGTACTATTCGTCACATTCGAAATGTGGTGTATGTGTCAGGAATAAAGAAAAAAATGATCTCTGTGTCTAGCATTACAGATCAGAACTTGAAGGTTGAATTCTTCAAGAATTATTGCATAGTGAAGGATCTGGTGGACCACTTCCAAACTGTTGCAATGGGAGTCAGAGAAGGAGGTCTATATAAACTTGATGTTTCCAGCAAAGCACATCATGCACTGACTTCTGTAGCTATGCCAACAGAGATTCTTTGGCATCAAAGGTATGGACACATCAATCATCCTGATTTATTGTTATTACAGAAAAAGAATATGGTTGAAGGACTTCCCATGTTAAAGAATGAAAAGGTTCCTTGTGATGGATGTGCATTAGTAAAGATGCACAGAGATGAATTCCCCTCTAATCCTGATAAGAAAAATAGAGATGTGTTAGATCTTATGCATATTTATGTTTGTGGGCCTATGCAGACTAGGTCTCTAGGAGGTGCATTTTACTTTCTGTTATTTATTGATGATTGCACGAGATACACATGGGTTTACTTCCTTAGACGAAAAAGTGATGTTTTCGAGTACTTTAAGGAATTCAGAACCATGGTGGAAAATGAGACAGGAAAATTCATCAAAATCCTCCGTTCAGATCAAGGGGGAGAGTATAAATCAGGGGACTTCAACAAATATTGCAAAGATAAAGGAATCGTACAATAGTTTACAGTACCTCACACTCCACAGCAAAATGGTGTCGCTGAAAGGAAAAACAGAACTCTGGTAGAGTGTGCACGCAGTATGATGAAAGGTAAGAATCTATCAAATGCATTTTGGGCTAAAGCCATAAATACTGTAGTTTATTTAAAGAATAGAAGTCCAACATGGTGTCTTGATAATGTTACTCCTTTCGAAGCCTTGAATGGTTCCAAACCTGTAATTCATAATTTGAAAGTATTTGGGTGTAAGGCTTTTGCTCATATTCCAAAGGAGAATAGGAGGAAATTGGATGCTAAATCCATTAAATGTATTTTCAATGGGTATTGTTATGAATTTAAAGCATACAAACTGTTTGATCCTTCTACTCACAAAGTATTTGCAAGTAGAGATGTACTTTTCCATGAGTAGGAAGTAGAAAATCATGACGACAACAGTCACGAGGAATGGCAGAGACTTCTTGATGAAGGAGTTAAAGAAGAGCAGCAGCAGTAGCATCCCACACAACAACAACCATCCCTGCAGCGACAACAACCATCCCCGCAGCGACAACAACAACAACAAGAAGGACTCAGTGATATGGACAATTCCAGCAGTCACAGTTCACCTAGAGGTGAAGACAGATCTTCACAAAATGGGGAGGAAGATAATCAGTTGAGAAGATCTTCAAGACATATTCGACTTCTTGAGAGGTATAAAGACTATGCCCTAATGAGTAGCATTTGAAATGTCATAGAACCCATGAGTTTTGATGAAGCTAATGAACATGATGAATGGCGAAATGCAATGGAGGAAGAATATGAATCTATAATGAAAAACAATACTTGGGAATTGACTGAA
>JZKD02S0154676.1:127813-158110 GCA_000966675.3 Picea glauca | reverse complement strand
AGATCTTGGTGAGTTACATTATTTCCTAGGTCTTGAAGTTTGGAGAAATGCAGGCCAAACTTTTGTTTGTCAGAGTAAGCATATCAGAGAAATACTTAAGAGATTTAAAATGGATTAGTGTAAGTCTTCTACTGCTCCCATGGAACATAATGTGAAACTTTCTTGTGATGATGGTTCGAAGGAGGTGAATGGCATTGTGTATAGACAGATGGTGGGTAGTCTGAATTATCTCACCACAACTAGACCTGATATTTCATATTTTGTGGGTGTGTTAAGTCAGTTCATGACGAAACTTCATGAAAGCCATTGGAATGCAGCAAAGGCAGTACTCAAGTGTCTAAAAGGTACACTTGATTATGGTATTAAATATACTGATGCATCTGATGTTGAGTTGACAGGTTATTCAGATTCTGATTGGGCTGGCAATCTGGATGATCGAAGATCAACCAATGGATATGCGTTCAGCATTGGATCCGGGGTTGTTTCATGGAGCAGTAAAAAGAAGCCTACTGTATCTTTGTCTTCTACTGAAGCAGAATATAAACCCTTGTGTGCAACAACTTGTGAAGTTGTTTCGTTAAGAAGACTTTTTCAAGATGTTGGAGAAGAACGAAAGGAACCTACGATGATCAGATGTGATAATCAAAGTTCAATTAATATTGCGAAGAATACGATTTTTCATGCAAGGACAAAACATCTTGAAGCTCAGTTTCATTTTGTTCGAGAAAAGTTGCAGTCAAATGAAATAGGTCTTATGTATTGTAATACTAGTGAAAATGCTGTTGATATTTTCACTAAGCCTCTTGGAAAGATTAAGTTTGAACTGTTTAGGGAGACGTTAGGTGTAGAAGTCAATCCATTCTCCATTAAGGGGGAGACTTGAAAATAATGGAGTAAGCGCCAGTTGTAAGCACCAGTTATAAGCTTTAGTTGTGAGAGTCAGTTGTAGGCATGTTAAGAGTCAGTTCATAGTTAAGAGTCTAGTTGTCTTTGGTTTGCATGTAACCGACTCGGTAGAGTATTTTCCTATATAAGGATGTAATCTGTCTTCACTGAATAATACAAAAGTGAGCATAGCCTCACCATGTTGTTTGTTTCGCATATTTTATCTAAAATTTCAAGGATATTTACGTTGCACTGAGAACACAGTTGTCACACACTTTCGTAGGTTTACTCCATGACAACCAAGAAACATGGCAGAATTGTGGGCGCCATCTTTCTTGGTTGCTTCCAGCTGCGGGTTCAACTGATAAGGTTGAACCGTCACGATATGGGGAGCAAGTTAAGGATTTGAAATCCAATTTATGTATCAAAATTGATATTTTAATTATTTTATGAAATGTATTAAGCATTTTCCTTTACTTTGATGATAGCTTCCTAGGATTTCGTAAATGATGAGCAATTTATCCATTAAATTTCAAATTCCATCAGAAAAAAAATTAAACTTGCTCTGCCCACTCGGTTATTACAAATCCATTTTCCTATAAATTAAGGCAACCACTATACATCAAGCAGTTCAACGATAAATATACTAGTACACATAGTAGTTGCTATTGTGGAGTCTTTCCAGATCTGCCATCTTCAGTTCTTAGTTGCACTGTATGCACATCTTCATCTTCCAAGCAGGATTGTGTTAGGAGTCAAAAGTGTCATTCTGAAAATTTTGAGGGAGTGTTTTTGTTGTGTCATATACAGGATTGCATATATCTTGAAGGGAGTTTTTGAATAAAAAACATGCCTGATCCTAGTTTTTTCTCTGGATTTATTGGTGTGGGTATTGACAAAGCAATCCAGCAGATCCTTGATTGCATAAGCATTGTGGTTCTCTGCAGGAAAGAAATGGTGTCCCTTAGAGATCTTGTAATGAAAATCGAGCCTATCGTTAAGCAGATCCAATACCGCCAGGCAATAAACAACAAGAAGAAAGATAAGATTGTTTTATATCTCATTAAACATGCACAAGGTCATAAACCACCACAAAGAAGAAAGATAAGGTTGTTTTATATCTCATTAAACATGCACAAGGTCATAAACCACCACAAAGGTTATATGTCTAGGGCCTCAAGACCCATACCAAGCGCTCAAAACATCTAAACGGTGTCCATATCCCGCCACAAAGGCTAAGGATACCCTTAAGAGGTCATCTCACCAATTAGTCACATTTTATGTGTCATGTCTTTTCCTATATGTCTACATCAAACTTAGATTTGAGGTAACCATGTCTTTTCAAATTTTTTTAACTTTTATTTTCTTTTATTTAATTTTTTTTCCCAAATATTTTTTTTTACAAAATCTTTTTCTATATTTTTAAGTCAAAATAAAAAATAAAAAATAAAAAATAAAAATAAAAATAAAGAGAAAAATAAAAATACAAAGAAAAAAAGACATTAACTGAAAAAAATGGGTTTTCCTTTCTTGGCTTTCCTTTTAGTGCTAATAGTGAGTAGATTAGAAAGGCCTTGTCTAAACATTTGACTTTTCGAACTTGGGAAGAGAAATTGATAGTGGTGAGATTATTATTTTTTGTTGTTTAAATTGCATTTTTGAATGCATATATGGATTTAGCACAGTGAAAAAAAGGTAATACAGACTCAATCACTCAAATTTGGAGTTCCAACAATTTTTGAGGGAGTGTTTTTGTTGTGTTATATACAGGATTGCATATATATTCAAGGTTGTTTTTGAATACAAAACATGCCTGATCCTGGTTTTGTCTCTGGATTTATTGGTGTGGGTATTGACAAAGCAATCCAGCATATCATTGATCGCATAAACATTGCGGTTCGCTGTAGGAAAGAATTGGCGTCCCTTAGCGCCAAGCAATAAACATGAAGGGGAAAGAGAAGGTTTCCTCTGTCAGCGGATGGCTTAAAGATTTAGATGCCCTTCTCCATTCCAAGAAGCATCAGAAATGGCGCGACGCTGCATCAAACTAGTATGAAGATCTCCCGTTTGATTTTACACATCAACAAACATCTGAAATTGTCTCCTTTGGTTGAGCTGGCAGAATTGGCCCAAATCCAGAAGGATCTTGGGCAGATTAAGGAAAGCTTAGAAGCCAAGCCTTCTCCAAGCACTTCCCATGGCGGTCTTGCTCCAACCGGCTGTGCAGAGATCGTGGGACAACAGAAAGCCTTTTCAGTTCTCGAAGATTTGGTGATAAGAGATGCAGAGGCTAAGAACATTGGCGTGCTTGGCAAGGGTGGATGCGGGAAAACTCTGATTATCAAGACTCTCTTCAATAGTGAAAAGGTACGCAATCACTTCAACGAGGGTTTACTACTTTGGTTGACTGTTTCGCAATGTCCGTCTATTAAGAGTCTTAGAAATGAACTCCGTACACAAATAGCCTTACAAGAAGGTGTAGATTCGGACCAGAATCTGGATGAAGAAGGTGTAAAATTATGGTTGAATCAGAAATTGCAGCAGTGTAGGAGTTTTGCCTTTTTCTTGGATGATGTGTGGGGAGAGCGTGCTGCGGAATTGCTGGAAGAATTGGGTGTACAGCAGCCTGTAAGGGAGCACTCCAAGTCCAAAGTTATTGTCAGTTCCCGGAATCGCACTGCACTGTTAAAGATGGGAATTGCAGATAAATACACAATAACAATGGAGGACTTGATTGAGGAAGAGAGTTGGAAGTTGTTTGCGTATCATGCTTTCCCTTTTAATAATGGAATTCCGGCCGCAAACATCGATGAAGATATGGCCAAGCCTGTGTGTCATAAGTGTGGAGGGCTTCCCATTGCAATCAAAGTGGTAGGGAGGGCAATGACCGGCAGTACTCTTCCAAAGCAGTGGGAATGGGCACTTCAGAGTCTGCCAAAAGCCGACAGCGTCTATGACTGCCTGCGGTTGAGTTACGACACTCTTGGCAACGAGGACGTTAAGATGCAATTGTGTTTTCTATACGTCGCTTGAGTTTGCTTAGAAAACCAAATTTTTCCTACAGAAATAATAATTTCTTATTGGGTAGGAGAAGGGCTGCTGACAAGGAAGAGATTTCAAGATGAGCATCAGCTAAGCTACGACCCATTCGAGGTAGGAAAGATTTATGTCAACGTTTTAGCAGATCGTTGTTTGATTGAACCGATCATCCGAGACTTTGAAGGACAAGTAGTAGTGTTCAGGATCCACGATGTCCTGCATGATTTGGCAGTCAGAGTTGCCGAGGAAGAAGAAAGTTTCTACTGTCGTGCGGGTAAGCATTTGACAGCATTGAATGAAAATGAGTTCTCTGAATGAACTCAGATATTTTTGAACATGAACAAATTGAGTTCGCTTCCTAACTCTTTGAGAGCTCCACAATTCCGTTCATTGGTGATGGCGGTCAACGAAGATTTAACAAAAATTCCAAAGAGGGTGATTGGGAGTATGATCTCTCTAAAGGTTTTGGATCTGAGTGATACGACACTGAAGTCATTGCCAAACAGTGTGGGGTGTTTGAAACAGCTGGTATTCATGTGTTTAGTTAACACTCCCATAAAAATACTACCTGCATCTCTTACAAATCTTGTAAACCTCGAGATTCTCAGTCTTTGAGGAAATTAGAGATTATTGATTGTCATATGTTGAGGAAGCTTTCCAAAGAATTTGGTGGCAGAGGGGCATTTCCTTCTTTGGAAATATTTTCATTAGCTTTTTTATCTGGATTGGAAGAGTTACCTATGGTAGAAGAAGAGGCAATGCCTTTACTTCAAATTTTTACTATAACCATATGTCCAGAGTTAAAAATATTATCAGAAAGTTATCTAAATTTAAAAACATTTTAAAAATTAAAAATTTAAAAATTTATGACAATTTAGAATTAATAAATTTTTCAGAAAATCATAAGGCAAACGAGAAAATAAGATTGGTGACAATCTTTGAGGTCGACACCAAAAGGGCTATAGAAGCCCTAAAAAATTACAGGTGCTACGTACAAGATGAAGGTAGTGGATGTGCTCTTTATGGTACGAACACTTGGGTGCATTTTTCAAAAAAATATTAAGCCTTCTAACTAAAGCCTCTAGATTGTCTCATAGTTTTTTTACGAGACATTCAAGATTATTAAATGTAAATTTGGTGGTGCTGAATGCATCAATGTATTATTTGTCATTTATTTTGATGTTAAAAATTGGAGTAATCATGTTACATGGTAATTTTAAGGGTACTATTTAGTTTAGAAATTGGGGTTTGAAATCTTCAAGAGCCATTTTTGGTTATCAAATGGTTTTTCTATACATTGAGACCTTTCCAACTATGTAAAAATCACTTTAATTGGAGATTGTATGCAAAAAATTATGCCTTACATTGAGATCTTTCCAACTATGAAAAAATCATGTCAATTGGAGATTGTATGCAAAAATTATGCCTAAATACAGGGCTTTTAAGGAGAAGGGGTTACATTCTATGTTATTTTATTTTGTTACATAGGCCAGTAAATTCTCCCTTGTACTTGAATTATTTCCATACCAGAGAAAAGAGAACTAAGAGTCTCACCTTATGGATGGGTTTTCTCCCGTAAGGGTTTACACAAAAAATCTATGTTATTTTGTGGATGGTGTGTGACTGTACTTCACTATTCTATATTTTTTGCATTTTATCTATTTCATGCATAAGCAAAAAATGAGTAATTAAAGATTATGGAATCTAAAAGAATTTAAACTTCATAGTGTATATTTTGGTTGTGACAAATTGTTCTAATGCAATATCACTACAATTTATACATCATTTGGTCTTATTAGTCCCTATCGTAGGCATAGAGGAACTATAGCGATCGATAATTCGTTGACTTTGTATTAGTTTTTCTTTCGACCACAAATATTTCCATAATATCTATTGTTGGAACTAAGGAACTAAAAACATTGATTTTTATATAATAAAAAGTATCATATAAGTCATGATCTGATTGGACAACGGATTGGAGGTCTTATTGCCAGCTTTGCTATTTCCAATGTTATATATGTTGGCATATCCAAAATATTTGATCGTATATAGTCTTTTAGAATCATATATTTTCTTATGCATTGCTCGAAGGTGGATTAATGCTAGCACTAGTTTGAATGTTTGTCTTAGCATTTTCTGGTAGTATTGTCTTAGATCATATATGGTGTTTTATAGTGATCGATAATTCCAAAGTTTATAGCTTTGTATTGTGATTTATTTTTTTATTTGTGCTACTATTATTAGTCCCTGCCGAGTGTATTTGTATTGAAATGTATAGACACTTTTTTTTGAGGTGATTGAAAATGTCTGACAACTTAAATGTTTACATGACGCTAGGTCCTCCAACAAGCCTGACAACTTAAATTTTTGCATACCACGAGGCCCTTAGACAATCTGACAACCTTAAATTTTAGTACATTTTTCTTCGAAATTTTCCATACAATTTTGCAATGATTTTGGACAATATTGTTATCCATCACCAGTTGAATAGGCATTGTATGTTTCATCCTTCTTCTAGCCTTGCAATGCAATTTCGTCATCGTTGAAGCTACAAACATTGTTTACTGGTTCAGTGAGTGCTTCTTCTTTGTTGGTTTGTCGGTTGTTGCTTGTTGTTGTTGTTTGGTTCACAATTCGACTTGTGTTTTTTCCTTTCATCGTTTCAGAGTAAGCTTCCATGCCATAGTTTCATTTTCTATTCCTTCTTTGTTGTTCAGTGTTTGCAGTTTGCAAGTAAGAATATTTGCTTATTTCTATTGGCATGCTCATCGTATGTTTCTTGTTCCTTCTGTGCTTCAGCTGCAGTTTCCTAATCGTTGGAGATACATATGTTGTTTAATTGTTCGGTGCTTGTTTGTTGGTTCGTCGATTGCTGGTTGTGTTTGTTTGGGTGGAGTTTATGATTTGGGGCCCTGGGGCTGCAGTTGGGCCTATTCGTACTTTTTCGTTGGTTTGGTGCTTTCTATTTTCTTTTGTTTTCTTCGAATTTGCAGGGTTGGGGTCTGGCGTCGGCAGTTGGAGCTGGTTGTTTTTTGTATTATTATTATTTTTTTGCGCTTTACAGTGTTCAATCCCTGCACCCACGAATGAACATGCGGTTGTGTTATTTTCCCTGTCTGGCGAGGTCAATATATGTTCTGCTGTGAGATTTTTCTAATGCTTAACTGTTGACATGATAGAAAATCGTTGCATGAAAAATAGTTTGAGAAATACATCTGAAATTGCAATATCCGTTATTTTTTTGTTAAAATAGAACATATGCAAGCTGCACTTATAAACCATGTATGGTGAAATGTGCCCATATGAAAATACATGTTCTTTATCCTCTACACAAACTGGTGTGCCCACAATACAATTTGTCTTGTACTTGAGATATGATATGTACAACAAAGATACTGGACAATTGTATTTCCATGTCTGGAAGTATATCTGGGTAGTTTTCCACGGAAAACAAAAATCTTGTATCATGTGCTCAACGTGTAGAGGATAAATAACATGTATTTCCATCGGTGGAAGCATATATGGATACTTTTCCACGGAAAACTAAAAATCGTTTAGCTACGGCCATTAAATTTCGTAATATTTTGTGGCTTGTAATATATTTTGGGTAGGGAAAAAAAATACATATTTACATCTATGGATGGAGAAGCGCAAAGGTTCATGTTTCTTCCTATATTTTATTCTATTCATTGAGTCTCATTTACTGTATGTGCATATTACTTGTTCTCCAGTGCATATCATCTTCCATTCATGTTCAATGTATTTTGTGCATTTCCACATTCAAACATATAGAATAGGTGGAGAAAACAAGGAAATCTTGACTACATCGGTTGAGGAGGAGATAGAAAGGTACATGCTTGTACTGTTATTTCATGTGTGCCTTCCTACATAATAACTTATCTTCATTACATGTCTTCCTGCATACTAACTTCCTTCATGTCCGTTGTATTTTTCCTGCATTGCTACATTTAAACAAACAGAATGGATGGAGAGGACGATGGACTCTTTGGCGGTAATGTAGACGAGGAGTTACAGAGGTGGACACTTGTACTCTTATTTCATATTCTAGTGTTCAGTATTTCATTTACTGTCTGTATATTTGTTGTGCTTGTTCTACTACTCTGCACCCTTTTTTTTTTCTTCTTTATTTAATATGTTTCTTTTCTTCCTTCAATTTTTTTTTTGGGGTTTACCTGTATGTATATACTACATATCTTTCTGCATATTCTCATGTGAATCGTATTCTGTTTGTTGTTACATTGGAATAAATAGAACTATTTTTCTTTCTTTTACATGTCTGTCTTCATACTAACTTTCCTTCATGTCCATTGTATATTCGATGTTGCTACCTTGGAAGAAACAAGTTGGTTGGATAGGAAGATGAATTGTTCCATGCAACAACAGAGGGTTATGTGGTACAATATTTGAAAAGGTATACCAACTGTGGTGGTAAATTAAATATACAAACCAGGTGGGGACATATAATATTAGACTAGAAAATGATGACTTGGCAACAATGGGCTTTTCTTCCCTCCCCATTTCTACTTTTTCCATTTTCTATTATCCCTTTTGTTTTCTAATTGCTCTACGTAGTGGTCTTTCCGAAAATTCCTTGGTGTTCCGGTTAGAGGACCAACGGTTTCATATTTTTGATCATGCTTCTACCTTATTCCATACTTACCCACTTTTTCAATTGCGGGTGCTGGGCTGGCGGGTTCAAGATTTCCCCCTTGGCTTTCGAGGCTCCGTGATATACAGATTGTACTTTGTGCCCCACCATCACGCCCTGTTTACTGTTACACATTTTTCCAGTCAAAAAATCAGAGGCATACAATTTGATGCTCGGGTCCTCATGTTTCCTGAGTATATTCCTTGACACCCTTTTTCGTATTCCATCTCCTTCCAGCCTGCATGTGACATTAAGAACTATTATGGACAATATACAATGAATATGCTTGTTTGTTCCTTCTGATGTTCATCTACACATGCTTGCATCAGAAAAAGTTGTACTAGTGACATAGCCATGAGTAGTCAATCATCCCAGACATTAGCAGAGTGACAAGGCCAAAGATAAAGATGCATACATTTTGTTCCTGGTATGTTTACCAAACAAATATCCTTGGTTATTTATTCATATATGGCATGGTGAATATGTTGATTTCATCTATAATACATGGTTTGTAGTTCACAAGAAGTATCAACAAGTATAAGTGAGACACAAAACATAGCGCAGGTTCCGTAGACTAAGAGGTGTGGTTGCAAAAATCTGGCTCCATAGTTCATCGAAACTATGCATCTATTTGTAGATTTATGCCAGTGAAAAAGGAATACAAAAACAAAATGCACACTACTATTCACTTTAGTTTTCCTATTCAAAAATTATCACCAGGTCTAGAGTTGTAACACCCAAAGTGCTATCAATAGAGGGCTTGAACATCCACTGAACTAGACAAGTGTTCATCGGGGACATAATGGTCATCTATAGCACCTACCTGGACAAGGAAAACAAAACTAGATACATTATGCATGACGACATGAAGACAAGGAGGCCATGATGACAGTCACACTAACTATTCCTACACAACTTGTCCAGAAACATGGAGAAAAGATGTTGTCGAGTAATGTGATATCCATTACAAATTTTAATATGTTTCCCAAAACAGTATATGACCGTGATGATTGTGATCGGATTATTTCACTCAACGAAACAATTATTGTGAAAAAAATTCCCACTGTTTGTTCAGAATATTATTTCGTCCCAGACGTAACTATGAGCCAGCTTGCACAGAGAAATGGTATTTACCGAATCGGAACCATTGGCACAATTGTCACACTGGCGAGAAAAATTGGCTCACAACGCATCCAGTTTTCCATATCCAGTTTTGTCCTTTACTTTCACATGTGCATGTATCTCAGGTAAGTTACACAAATATTGCATTGTTCCATCTTGCAGCTGCAATTGTTAGATACCTATTCAAATTTGTTTTCATCAATGGAACAACAATTGCATAAATGAAAGTTTCCACTTATGCTCTTCAAAAACATAACAAAGAAAAGGGATGTTAGAGAAAGGATCTTTCGCACAACCCAAGCAACATTTTTAATAGAGTTGCGAGCAAACATAGTACAGGATATGAAGAAACTAGCTAGATCTACAACTGTTGTGCATATACATCCACAGAATCATCCTCACTTTGTTTATACAAATAGCCTTCACCAAATTTGTGCGGCTTGTTTTATTTTATTTTTTATTTTTTTAGGGGGAGGGGGTGCAGTTGTGTATTATATTGTTCAATGTATTAATTCCTATGCTCGCGTTTCCAGGTTGAAGGTGTTTTGGTTGCAATGAATGCGTTCTCGACCCCCTTTGAGCCTATATGTGTGAAATGAAACTCTCCTGATTTTGATTCCTCTTTGATAAGTGATGATACAATTGATTGTCTGTGATGCAGTGAAAAATGTCCATATATATATGGACATTGCCTCAATTCTACCATCTGAACCATGGGCAACACAGCTATGCATTTTACAATTAGGCAACCTCTGTTACAAGATGCGGTTCCTAGGTTGGCAGAATTGTCGTATGAAGCATACCTACAGAAAAAGACAAGCAATTTCTACATGCTGCATGACTTTCGCATACACAACAAATTTACCTTAAATGAGGACAATGCAATATTTCATATCGGCTGAAGAAGGGAAAAAAAAAAAAGAGACAAGGAAAAAAAAACATATCAAGATTTGGTGGGAAACAAAAGTATCTCATGTGTCTCTGTAATATTTCTTCAACAGCCAGATGAATGTTCGTTGGACTCGAGTACTTGATATTGCATGCGCATAAGATTGTTCGGTCCAAAAATGGGAAGCATGGTAGCAAACCCCATATATCCCATGGCCCCGGTTATTTTCTCGTGGGAACATATTATACCAAATGTAAGAGAACCAATGCCACGACATCTTTTCTTTGTGTATCAAATTGTTTGATGCAAAGGTAAATGCGTGCTGCTCTATGGAACCTTGTGGGATCTTACTTGTGGCATGTTTGGAGTTTAGTTGGTTCTTGTTTGTATGCTTCGTCTATCAATTTGTATATCACAGAATTCCGAGTGTTGTTTGGAGGGCACGGGACAATATATTTGCAATTTTTTAGTCAGCTAGCTCGCAAGTCTGCCTGTCAATTTGTAATGCATTGTATAAGTGCGTCGCTTTGTATCTCAAGTGCATCATTATAGAATCAATTAGCATCAAGAAGATATTCAATTCCATGTTCTACTATCGATGAACTTTGTAAAATTAATCTCATGGAATAATTTGAAATAAATGAATATATACTGTGTGAAGTCCAATTGTGCTATCATATCAACAAGAGGCCCTTAAAATTCAAATTGGTCGTTGTTATGCTTGTGGTGATAGAATTAAAAAAAGATTTGTTTTTTTTCCTTCATTTTTTTTTAAATAAGAGATTTAACATCGTTTGATAGTTTTATGTAATCAAATTGTACAATATCAATATCTAATATTAATAATTTAGTATTTGAAAATAATGTTTTTATATAATGTTAGATAGTTGATAGGGATGACAATCCGTAAACAATCGTAATCCTGAGCCCACCAGTCCTAGAGTCCGTCTGTGAATTTGTATATCGCAGAACTCTGAGTGTTGTTTGGAGGACACAGAACAATAGAAGTGCAATGTTGAGCCTGCCAACCCGCAAGTTCGTCTGTCAATTTGTATATCGCGGAACTCTGGGTGCTATTTGTAGGACACGGAACAACCGAGGCCCAATTTTGAACCCACCAGCCCCAGAACCCGCGATCCAAAAAAGTTGCTAAGTATGGAATGAGATATTCGTACATGCTCTATAAAATATCATGTCCATACTTTATAAAAGTACATATTTAGTAGGTTTACTCGTTTCTTGGAAAATTTCTAGGTGCGAAAGTTGGCGGATACATGTGTTCAGATTTCCACTTACTTTATATCACCAGCCCGACTGACCGCTTCCCCGTTTCATATTGTAAAAACTTTTTGGATGGCAAGTTTCTGAATACGCGGGTTTTTCTTTTAAATAAGATATTTAAAATCCTTTAATAATTTTATGTAATTAAATTGTACAATATCAATATTTAATATTAATAATTTAGTATTGAAAATAATGTTTTTAGATAGTGTTAGATAGTTGATAGGGATCACCATCCATAAACAATCCGTAAAAAATCGCAATCTTGAGCCCTCCAGCCCTAGAGTCCGTCTGTCAATTTGTATATCGCAGAACTCCGAATGTTATTTGGAGGACATGGAACGATAGAAGTGCAATGCTGATCCATCCAGCCCGTAAGTCAACCTGTCAATTTGTATATCGCGGAACTATAGGTGCTATTTGCAAGACATAGAGCAATAGAGGCCCAATTTTGAGCCCGCCATCTGGAGAATCCGTGATCCAAAAATTCAATATTTAATATTAATAATTTAGTATTTGAAAATAATGTTTTTAGAGAATGTTAGATAGCTGATAGGGATGACCATCTGTAAACAATCACGATATTGAGCCCGCTAGTCCTGGAGTTCGTCTATCAATTTGTATATGGCGAGACTCTGAGTGTTGTTTGGAGGACACAGAACAATAGAAGTGTAATATTGAGGCAGCCAAACCACAAGTCCGCCTGTCAATTTGTATATCGCGGAACTCTGAGGGATGTTTGGAGGACATAGAACAATAGAAGTGAAATGTTGAGCCAACCAGCTCGCAAGTCTAGCTATCAATTTATATATCATGGAACTCTAGGTGTTATTTGTAGGTCACTGAACAACTGAGGCCCAATTTTCAGCCCTCCAGCCCGAGAACCCGCGATCCAAAAAAGTGGCTAAGTATGGAATGAGGGAATGAGGTAATGTTAGATAGTTTATAGGGATCACCATCCGTAAACAATCACAATCTTAAGCCCGCCAACCCTGGAGTCCGTCTATCAATTTGTATATTGCGGATCTCCAAGTGTTGTTTGGAGGACATGAAGCAATAGAAGTGCAATGTTGAGCCAACCAGCTTGCAAGTCCACTTGTCAATTTGTATATGGTGGAACCCTGGGTGCTATTTGTAGGACACAGAGAAATCGAGGTCCAATTTTAAGCCCGCCAGCCCGAGAACCCGCGATCCAAAAAGTGCCTAAGTATGGAATGCGGGATCCGTACATGCTCTATAATATTTCATGTCCATACTTTATAAAAGTACATATTTAGTATGTATTACTCATTTTTCGAAAAATTTCTAGGTGCAGAAGTTGGCGGATTCACTTCTTCAAATTTCACTTTCTTTCATATCACCAGCCTACCCACCCGCTTCCTCGTTTCATATTGTACGAACTTTTTTGTCTAATTAAATTGTACAATATCAATATTGAATATTAATAATTTAGTATTGAAAATAATGTTTTTAGATAATGTTAGATAGTTGATAGGGATCGCCATCCATAAACAGTAGCTATGTTGAGTCTGCCATCCCGAGACTCGGGCTGTGAATTTGTATATCGGATAACTCTGAGTACTGTTTGGAGAACACAAAACAATAGAAGTGCAATGCTGAGCCAGCCAGCCCGCAAGTTCTCTTGTCAATTTGTATATCGTGGAATTCTGGGTGCTACTTGTAGGGCACGAAACAATAGGGGCCCAATTTTGAGCCCGCCAACCCAAGAACCAACGATCCAAAAAGTGCCTAAGTATGGAGTGTGGGATGAGTACATGTTGTATAAAATCTCATGTCCATACTTTATAGAAGTACATATTTAGTATGTATTACTTGTTTTTTGGAAAATTTCTAGGTGTGGAAGTTGGCAGATACATGTATTGAGATTTCCACTTACTTTTATATTTCCAGCCTGACCAACCATTTCCCCATTTCATATTTTACTAACTTTTTGGATAACGGTTTTCCAAATAGGCGAGTTATGGGATAGGCGGGTTCAATATTGCGTTTCCATTGTTCCGCCGCCTACAAACAATGCTTGGACTTCCGCGATCTACAAATTAGCAAACAAATTGAAATAAAAGAATATATAATATGCAAATTCTAATGGAATAATCATATGAACAAGAGGACATTAAAATTCAAATTCATATTATTATACCTGTGGTTAAGATAATAGTACAAAAAATTTACTTAAACATCCAAAAATTGATTTTCTTGTAACTTTTTTACGCTTCTCTTCCATTGTTCTGTCGCCTGCAAATAGCACCCAAACTTCCACGATTTACAAATTAACAAACAAATTCCCCTTCATCTCATATGCTTTCTATTTCTATTTACTTGGTCCTTTTCCAGATGTCTCATGCTTTTATATACAATGCTTGGTCGCTCTTCACCATCACCGCTACATTCGTACTTATTTCCATATATGCAATTATTAAGCTTTAATGCTAGTACTTCATCTTGCAGAGACTGTTAAGATTGTCATTAATGTTCAGAAGGCCAGAGAAGATTTTTCATTACTACGAATTAAACTAAGATTTGCAGAGAAGAGTGTTATCCTTTCCAAGTATTCATTTCAAACATGATGCAATCTCTTTCGTGCATTGGCAGGTTGGCGCCTTTAAGAAATCTCTAATTCTTAATCGATATTCATCATCACTTATTCATTTTTTCAAAAATTTCTGGTTGCTCGGGTAGGCGGACTTGCGGGTTCACGTTTGCACTCGTGCTCTTATATCGTGACACCGACCGACCGCTTCCCCATTCCATACCCAGTCACTTCTCTGACCGCGGATTCCCAGTAGGCAGGCCTTAGATTGGACTTCTATTGTTCCATGACCTGCAAACAATACAGTGACTTCCGAGATATACAAATTTACAACCGGACTCAGATCATACCGTCTTCTGTATTACAGTCTACCTATCATCCCCTTTTCCATGGTACACATTTTTCACTGAAATCTTTCGAGACATACAATTTAACTATCGGGTCATCACGTCTTCTGTGGAACTATTGTCACCCCATTTTGAAGCTCATTTTTCCGCTTTCCATACTTCTCCATTTCTTCGAATTTCTTTCGCAGATCGTCGGTTTGGCGCGTTCAAGAAATATCCAATTGCTAATCGTTGTTCCCTGTGCCCGTTCCCTTTTACAATTAGCAATTAGCAATTATATATAATATCTTGTTTCTAGGTATGCAATTAGCAACTGTTAATGCTAAACCAGGATTTGAAGAAATTTCCCGTTAATACGCACAAAACCAAAATTTCTGGATGGTTATATTATCCCTTCTGATTGTTAATTTCAAACATCATGGAATGTCATTTGCTCATCGTCGGGTTGGTCCATTCATGAAATATTCACTCCTCGATTCTGAAAACGAGTGCGATCGACCGTTTCCCTATTCCATACTTAGCCACTTTCTCGAAATTCCACAAATATACAAACTGATTGCTGAACTGCCCCATCATGCTCTCTTCCATTCTACATGTTTTGCAGTAAAAAATTCCGATACATACAATTTGACTGCGGGACACTCACCTCTCCTATTTTGAATCCCATCTGATCTCTTTTCAGACCTTGCCATTCATTCCTTGCTCTCCCTCGTCTCCCTAACCTTAGCACTTGTCTATAATAAAAAAATGTTTTTTTATATATATAGTATATTTTGCACTGAAAACTTGTGAGACATGCAATTCGACCGTCGGGTCCTCACATCTCCTGTGGATCTATTGTCACCCCATTTTGAAGCACGACCATCTGCTTTCCATACTTCGCCATTTCTTCCAATTTCTTCGACGGATCATCGGGTTGGGGGGTTCAAGAAATATCCAATTCCTAGTCGTTGTTTCCTGTGCCCGTGCCCTTATGCAATTAACAATTAGAAATTATATATAATATCTTATTTCTAGGTATGAAATTACCAAGCGTTAATGCTATACCAGGATTTGAGTAAATCTCCCATTAATACGCATTAAACATCTCGTCTGACCGCTTTTCATACCTTGTCATTCGTTCCTTGCTCTCCCCCGTCTCCATGACCTTCGCACTTGTCTATAATAAAAAAAAATGTTTTAATGTATGTGTGTGTGTATATATATATATATATATATATATATATATATATATATAGATATAGATATTGTTTCTAAATATACAATTATTGACATTTAATTCTAACAACTCATTGTGCAGGAACTGTATAGATTTTCATTGATGTGCGAAAGGCTCGAGGAGATCTCCTATTAGTATGCATTAAACCAAGATTTGCAGTGGGTTATATTATTCCTTCCTAGTGTTGATTTCAATATAATGAAATGTCTTTCGCACGTCGTCATCTTGGTACATTCACGAAACCTCCAATCCTTAATTTCTCTTCATCGTACTTGCCACCTTCGCACTTCTAAATATGCAATAAGTAATCTTTACTTCTAACAGCTCATCATGCACCACCCTTACAGATTGTCATTAATCAATGAAAGTCTTGAGGAGCTTTCGGATTCATAAGCATTTAACCAATATTTTGTGGAGAGTTACATTATCAGCTCCAATAGTTTACTTCAACAATCGTCTGGAGAAAACCAACATTCTCATAAGACTATGGCATCAACTCGACAATAGTTCTATGGAGATACAGTGAACATCTTCGAGCGCGAGGACCAGAACTTCCAGTGGTTCAGGGAATATTCTTATTACTCAACCTCTGCCACCCAGAACCAAGTAATTTGGACCTATGGGATTGCTCGTCCAGGTTGTGTCCCTGAAGATTTTGACTATAAGGAGTTGGTCTCTTGGTACCCTGATAAATTTATTTCAGACAAAATAATTATTCCACTATGGGACCGCTCTTCTGTTTATTTGTCACCTTAGGTCTTCCGCCAGATGTTAATATTGTTGGATCCAACATTGACGTTCAGAGGAGAAGATTGCAAACAATTCCTAGCAAATCATAATAATGGGTTGGGCCTCTTGCCCCATTTATTGGAAGAGCCGCTTGTAGTTCCTGAAGATATCACAAGCTTTCAGGTTAGTTCATTTAGAAATCCATTCCGCGAAATTGCCTGGATGTTTACAAGAATAACGGGAGAGGAGTCCACAACAACTGTTTCCTAGATGGCTCTCTATATTTTGTATTTCATAGTCAACGAACTAGCCATTTTTTATTGGGGCAAGTTAATTTCCCATGAAATTTGTTCCCAATTTTCAAGCTTCAAAAGGGAAAAGAAAAGTTGTATGTCATCCTACTTATTTTTTGCGATAGCACATTCCTACTAGTTTCCAAAACTGTCTCTGTCCAAGAATGTCAACTGGGAATTTGACCCAGTACCATTCTGGTACCAGGCCTTGTGGAAGCACAAGGCTTCCCACTGTTTTTATGGGGTTTTTAATGGCTTCGTGTATGTTTTCAAAGTTTTTTTGTTAGGAGAAGATGCTCCCCGCATATCTGAACAAGAAACTAGTTTTTTGGAAAGGAAGGGGACACTTGAACATTTGGATAATTACACTGTGATAAGGATTTTTGGCTCCTGGGAAAAACCTGCTCTCCTTCCATGTCACACTATGGACATAATGTTTGTTGCAGAAATAGCACGTCAATACAACTACTAGTTGCATCTATTCCAAGAGAAGAGAAAAAAAAAAAAAATTCCTCTGCCTTGGAAATTCGGGGACTTTGTGCTGAAAAACATCAACAAAATTGACGAATTCGCAGTGCATTCTAGCAACTTCAACCTGAGATATGCTGAAAGCCTAAGAGGGTTCAACCTCGATAAAAAATTTCGACAACATTTACAAACACTTGGCTTCAGTGATTGTTTTTTCAAAAAACACATGTCCGAATATAGAAACACTGGCGACAATGCTCCTACTTCTGATGCTGATGACCTAGACACACTGCAAAGAAACACTAAATTGAACAGGAAGCATGGGAAAGGCCTCAGTGAAAAGAGTGTTCAATCGGTGAATAACACTCCAAAAAGCACGACATCCCGGAGATCGCTCCAACGGCCCACCACAGCAACAAAGAAACTCAGAGTTTTTGAAACAAAGGAGGAGATAACGACCCTCCTTACTCTAAAATTGATAGTTCTCACAAGCTTCCAGTAGACAAGAAGAGAAGAAAAAATGTGGGACAAACGGAAGAGCCCGAAATTCAGAGTGAGAACATGGAACTTGAGCATGATCTAGATAGCATGCTTCGCTACCTTGATCAACCTAGAGACGCCATCCAGCATAGTTGTCCAATGGACATATCCGATACCAAATTGTTTGACGAAGATGAATCCTTCGTGTTCCAGAGCATTGTTTTTAATAGTCGGTCCAAAAAATTGATCATTGAAAAAAAAATATAAAAAATAAGAAAGGAAAATATCGTTCAAAGGTTAACCTTGTGAACATGAGGTCACCCCAAATATGTTAACTTCACATAGCGAGCATAGATGCACTTCATGATTCCATTGGAGGCATCGAGGCTGGAAATGCCAGACTGAAGGACCAGGTCAAGGAATTTGAAGACTCTTTGATTCCTATGTTGTTGTTTGCTAATCCTTTGGCAATAGCCATGCCTTCCACCCCTGCAACCAACTTAAAAGGATCCTCCAACCTCCTCACATCCTGTAAAGGATATGTGCAAAATAATATCAAGAAAAGAATGGAATTGGTTACTAAGGCGTGGGAAAGATCACAAACCATCACTTCCCTTGGAAACATGGCACATAGTTTGCTCAAACATTTGTAGACAGAGTTAAAACATGAAGAACATTTCTATTTAAATACAGTCCTTCCTTTTGGCACCATTTTCAAGAACATGACAGAAACAAAAAGAAGACAACAAGATCTTCCGTCCAAAAATCGGATCGGTCAATTAAATGCATGTTGGAAAGAAAAAGTGAAGAACTTGCATATCATTGTCCAGTCATGTGAATAAGACATATCAAAGAAAGAAAAAATATTCACAAGGTTGTCTAGAATAAACTTATCCGGAAGGTCCAACGATTTCCAAGACCCCAACTTAATCGTCAACTCCTTGCCCTTAACTAGGTAAGACTTCGAGAAACAGGTTGATATGTTTAAGGCATTGTCTTTGGAAAAGTTTTAAAACATCCGTGAATATGGTCAAGATCACGTCCACGACTGTTTAGTCGACAATTCAGTACAGAATGAGGAAATTGATCAGGCGTTGCGTAATCTTTCTATCAACTTCGGGGAATTAGAAAATGAACTTTTCAACATAAAAATATGGAATGAAATCAATGCCTCCCCAATGAGAAGCTACATTGAAGAATGGCTTGAAAGGGAATTGAAGCAGACCACCGAAGAAATGAAACAGACAGTTGTCGACATCAATGAAACGACATTCGCAAGAAAATAGAAAAAGGGCTCATATGTACCATCACTGTAAGTATACTGATCACATCCTGCTTTGTTTATCAACCCAGTTATTCTACTTCTTTAAATAGAAATTTCTAGCCAAACAAATACCTTTCAATTTATTTATTTTGTAGCCATTGCACTCTATTGTCTCCCACTTCTTCTTTCTACAGTCATGTTTCTTGTACATATTTCTCTTATGGTCCGTGGGAGCCCCAATCCTAGTCTATACGACAAATGCATTGAAATTTCCAGTAATATGTAAGAGACTTTTATTTTTTGATATATTTCAAATAAAACTGTTTTTTTATCTCCTTGTAAATTTATGTCCTCATACATTTTTATCTTTCAATAGTCTATACTTGTAACTTATTTAATATATTTCAAACTAAACTGCTTCATAAAAAAAAATCTTCCACTATGCACAAATAACTAATTTTTTTATCTCCTTTTAAATTTATGTCCTCATACATTTTTATCTTTCACCAGTCTATAATTGTAACTTATTTAATATATTTCAAACTAAACTGCTTCATAAATTGTTTTCTTCCACTATGCACAAATTGTATTTTGTTATATACTTTAAAAAATTAATTATATTTATGTCCTCATACATTTTTATCTTTCACTAGTCTATACTTGTAAATTATTTAATATACATTTACTGCATGGATACCACCTGCGCCACATCTTCGTTGTAGTTTCCATCTGCCTCTGCTACTTTTTCCTATCCCGATTCACCCGGCAGGGACTACGCTGCCATGCAAACTTGTTTCAATTATAGATTTACTATTAAATTTTTTGATTTACAAATTTAAGTTTGGATAGAAATGAAATATCATTTTGTATGATGTTGTTATTGAGTTTACTAGTTATGGAAATGTGGAAAAATAACAATTTGTTGAGTAAGAGGAATTACTAGAGGTACATGCACAACTTATTAGAATATGGTGTAAAAGGCCTAAACATAGGAAATTTAATTAGCTTCTAGAATATTTAATTTCTATTTATGAAAAATTGGCATAACTCACAAAAATCCACCTTCTTATAATGGTGGTATGTTAATTTTCCTCTAAATTATAATGCATATATTGACTTTAAGACATTGGCTTAGTATCTAAATACCCCCCTGGATGGGGTGTCACCCACACATTTATGATGAAACACCAGTAACATCAGTGATGAGCCACCTGGTACTTTGCGTACCTTCCAATCTTGGTGGTCCTCATGGCTCATTACTCCCCAATGGTACATTCTAGGAGGTTCTTAGATTTGGTGGGTATGATGATGACCCAACTACTCAGCTTTGGAAATGCAAGCTTGTGTGAGACTAAAGAAGTAGTTATGGTTGGTTTTAATGCTTTGAAAGAGGGAAAGCTTTGTTATTACAATGTCATGAGAATGGCTCTCCCACACATTCTATCCTTTGTTATCTGTGTGCAACTTCATCCTTCTTCCACTGTGAGACTCTTGACCTGTTATAGTTTCATCTCTCAGTGTGTTTTTCATCTGGGTCTAATTTTTGTTGGCACCATGCCGCGAGAGTGAGATAAATTGAAAAATGGTAGAATAATTGTCAGAGGTGTATACAACAGGCAACACCTCCTATCTCTTTCCTCGAGTGGCTTTGATTTGCAATAACCTTCCATGGATTCTCAATAGAGGGGTAGGAATTCTCTGAGATTCCGTTGGAGGAAGAAAGATGGGGATGCACCATTGTTGAAGAAGAGATCCCTATGTTTCATGATAAATCCCCTGGGAGGTCACATGATTAGCATGAGATGAATAGAGATCCCCAACGTGGAGAATCATTGGAATGAAGAGCATGCCAACAATCCACAACAAAGCGAGAAACCACTCGTTCTCTTGTCTGGCGATCATTTCCAGGTGTTCTTTGATCCCTGCAGGGTCTTGGCAGAGATAACCTATCATCAAGAGCGGCTGATGGCCAGGATTGATGAACTTTACAACTAGCTCATTAGCTCCCAACGCAACATCATTGTACCACTGTAGCCAAACCCAGTCCAGGGCCAGGGCAACGACAATGTTCCTCAAGCTTGAAGACTTATAAGCTATGTTTCATGTTTTAATACTCTAGCTTAGTTTTTATTTCCTATTTATTCAGTTTGTATCAATCAATAGAGAATAAGTTGTATGGAACAAGTTCAAATTTTGGCCACCCAGGCACTTTTTTTGTAACTGAAACTCTGATGCCTCAACTGGTTTCCTATGTTGGAAGCTTTGGCATCAGTTTAAAATATTTGAACTCTTTTGTTTTCAATGAGTAGAAGGAATCACAACTCTAGCTTACAAAAACAAAAGTATATAAATACCAAAATGTATTGAAACAAATTTGTACAGTTGTAGATAACAATTGGCGGGCCACTATTTTTCCATACTTTTTAATATTAATTTTATATATTTTTTAAAATGAATAAAGTCAATATTTAAGATCGTTTTTGAGGTTTTAACATAATCAATCATTATTTTTTAGTTATAGGTCTCTCTCTATATACTTATCCACCATATAATTTGTTTTCTAAATGGATGAGACAATAAAAATTTATGCTAGAAATAAAATGCATGTTTAATTTAGACTTATGATATATGTAGAAATAAAATAAATAAAAAATAGAAAAAATTCTTTATCATATATACATGTATATATAGAATATACATATAGAATTCTCTAAATGTGTGCAATTTCGTTAGTTTTCCATTGTTTTAACTTTACATAATTGAGCACAAGATATTAACATGCACATGTTAATGATGAGCATGTTCTTTTATTACATAAAGTCATGACCATGCAAAACTTCTCTCACATTTACTTGTTTCAAAAGGAAATCTTAGAATTACGACCTATTTTCCTCTCTTGAGCATAGCCAAGGCCCCTAGCCTCATCTCTTTTGTGCAAAATTGCCTAGTAGTGCTCGTAATACCACTTCGGGTTCAAAGACACCATAGAGAGGACATGTGTTGAGATTGGAGGCATTGTACATAACACTAGAGACCTGAAAGGTTCATTTTCTTATGTAAGGTTGTTATTGAACTAATCGGTAAGTGCAGACACAAAAGGATCTCCCTAGTTTCACCCCAAAACTAGAACAATACAAGTCATAATATAAAAATTTCCCTAAGTTTTAATTATCAAGCATACTAACTCACAAGAGATAAATGACATACCTTTTAAATGTCATTTGTCCTTGCTAGTGTCATCCTCGCTTTGTTACAAGGCCTATGGGATGTTGAACCTGTAAAAATACACCAGCCAACGAAGTGAAAAAAACAACGTATACTCAACAAAACCTAATATGTATGTGATGAAGGAGTCATAAAATAAAATAAGACCAATTTTAAGGGAAATAAATATATCGTTGTATTAAAGAATGTGGAAGAAAGATACAACCGTATGCCTCGATGTTGTCAGGTTCCTTGCAACAGTTCCTTGCTTCCCACACATTTCTTCTCCATGGATTCTGATATCAACAGTATATCTTGACAAAGCAAAGCCCAAAGGTACAAAAATTACTCAAGCTCACACCAAAACCTAGCCAACTAACTTTCCCCATGAGAAATAATCTCCTTTTATAGGCTGAAAAGGATAGGGTGAGGAGGTTAGGATGATCCCATGAGATCATGGATGCGACTCAGATCCAAACTGATGAGAGTCTGCCTCACCCTCGAAGATTCTATTCTAGAATTTTCGAGAAATTTATTTTTTTCCTTTGTACGAAAATCGCCGCACCCTTAACACTGAGAAAACTACGAAGACGTCGTAGGCATCTATGGTGAAACCTACGATGATCGTAGATCGTCACACCCTTAATATTAAGAAAGGTGCGACGATCCCTTTTTATAAGGTTTTTGACAAAGGAAAAGTATAAGTTCATCTCTCTGGGAAAAAGTATCTTCATTCTTCTTCAGGGATTTAGGCCATTGATCCTTCTTAAGACAAATGATAGGTTTACATTATTAACGGTCATAGGGGGACAAAAATAATTTATAACAGAGAGACCCCCAAAATATGAAGTTAGAAACTTGCCAACAAACAAGGAACAAGGAACATGTAGGTCGGAAACCTGCCAATAAACAAGGAAATACAGTACAATAATATGTCATCATTGAGGTAGGCATTCCCATACTCAGAATACAAATGAATCAAAGCATAAATGCTAACATGAAAATATCCATGTCAAGTAATACAGGTCATGGCCACCAAACATACACTGTGGATCCATGCCATTATGACTCAAATCTGAACATAGCCACCAAAAATACACTGTGGATCTATGTGTTAAAGACTCAAATTTGAACATAGCCACAAGACATACACTGTGGATCTATGCAACAATACAATCTAAATATACTCTAATGCAACCTAAATCTGTTAGAAAAGATCCAGGGTCTTCTTCTCCATCAATCTATAGTACGAATCTAACCATGCGAATACATGTGCTGAAGTTAGACATGGTAGAAACCACTTGATTACCGGTCATTAGTGAATACCATTAACAAGTGCAAGGGAAATCACCATTAATGTCAATGACTCCCAAGGTACACTAGTACAATCAAACGGGTGTGAACTTATGAGCTAAAGTCGAACACTCGATGTAATCTCCCAATCAAAGGTCAATAATGAAACCCACTGTCAAAAGCGAGGAAACCTTCCATTAAGGCATGCAAGTTCCAAGGTACCAATTAGTTTCTAAGTCTAATTCTTCGATAATGAGTTGAAGTTGACAGGAAATGACTCATCACAGGAGGGCATTAATGTATCCCCCATCAATGACATGAAACAGGTAACAAGATTTGAGGTAGATCAGAGTAACATGTGATTCAAGACTGACTCAGGGATGGTCGACACAATAGAAGGCTTAAGGAATGAAGAAATGGTCGACACAATAGAAGGATTTATGGGTTGAACTTCTCTTTGAACATATTGATGACACAAAAACTATCTTGGAAACACTAACTCAACAAGGGATCACAAACCAATTTGTAATCTTATAAAGGGGTATGATCAAGAGACAAGCGAATTTTCCAACCTGGACACAAAGCAAGTGAAAGCATATTATGTTCAAGATAAACTCTTCCATAGAATACAGGTTTAGACACATTTCTTTCCCAATTCCCCCCCACCATTTCTGGCGATTACCTCTCTATTTTTACACAAGCTTGAGGAGGATGACATATGCTTGAACTGTAAGCGCATCCTTTAGATGAGTCCCTCAAAGTATGTTTAACGAACCCTAGGAAGGAGTGGTTCGATCCCATATAGGCCTTTCGATGTTTGTTTTGTGAGTCCAAAGAAAGAAAACTCAGGGGTTTTTCATGGTTAGAGAGTCTGAAAAACACTTAAAGAAAACTCCAAAATATCCTTAAAAACACTTAAATAAAACTTAACGAGCTTAAAATCAGAAAACCATGCTCAAAGATGGTTTCATTTTTTAATGAGCTTGAAATCAGAAAACCCTGCTCAAAGCTGGTTTCATTTTTTAATGAGCTTGAAATCAAAAAACCATGCTCAAGAGACTCTTCTTGATCATGGCTTCCAAGAGGACTATGCTCCATAAGGACACCATGTCAAGGGACAAAACTCGGTCATGGATTCCAAAAGATCTTCATTTTATGGAAGAAACACACTCTGGAAGGAACACATGTCGAGGGTCGCGACAAGGGTAATGAGATCAGGCTCTAAAAGCCCTCTCAAAGAGATAACCATGTCAACTACTGGATCTAATTCATAAGAGAATGAGCTTACAACGAGAGGCTCATCTTCATCGGCAGGTGAAGACATCAGAGACAACGCCACATAATTGACTTATGGCGAGGGCAATACCATCTCCATATAAGAACCGTTTAGGAAGGTCATTGAGTCAGGACCAACGAATTAAAGTTGATCAATAGTTACAATTCTTCCATCATGATGGAAATATATCACACAAAAAAGAGTGGACACAATATATTTCATGGCATAGACATAATACTGCCCAAGGAGTAAATTGAAATCCAAGAGGTTTTCGACTACCATGACATCAATAAAGATAGTTTTCCCTTCCAAAGTTATGGGAAACTGAGGAAGGACTCCTAAAGGTTGACTGGTTCTTCTGTTAAAAGATAACAGACTCTGGGTAACCGACGGAAGCTGAGGATAACCCAAATCTTTCCAAGCAATAGAGAAAAAAATACTAACAGATGTACCTTCATCTATCAGTGTCTGAGGAATGTCATGACCACAAACTTGTACTATATTATTTAAAGGAATGTGAGAGGGAAGATGAGGTTGATGTAGTGCACCCCAATAAAAAATGATGGCCTCATTACTTGGAGGGGGTTCCACGGGAGAAGGAGGAATGTCCCCCAGCATGGTAGATCCTGTATCAACGAGAAAAACATGGGAAGTATCAGGTTTACTCTCTAGCGGGAGAGTAGGATCGACCGATGATGAGATCATATTGACCATTTGAGTATCATTCTCCAAGGGGAGAATGGGGTCAACGAATGGAAACAAGTCAACCGCTTGGGTTTCACTCTCTAATGGGAGAGTGGGATCAACCGAGGATGGGACTGGATCGTCCACTTTGTCAACTGGTGCAACTAAGGATGTGTCCAAATTGACTACATGATCAACCCGACTAGCCGATGAAGGGACCAGATTGATCATTCCATCAACTAAAGGTGGGTCAAGAGTAATCTTGAGATAAGAAACTGGAAGTTGAGGTTGGGAAACAATCATGTCTTCCAGTAATTTCGAGGCTTCATCCATACGAGGGAAAAGTCGAGTTTTATGACTCCCTCTGCATAACATACATGGGAACTTGACTCTACTTTTATTCTTCCCAACAGTATCCTGACTAGTTGATGGGAGGTCATCAACATGTTGTTCATAGGATGACGACATGGGTTGTTGAGGGTCTGTAGACCATGCTTCTATAACTCTTGATAGACCAGGGAAATCCTTAAGAAAATGGCTACCCTTACAAATCCTGCAAAGGTATTTTGGCTTACGGGTTGTTTGGGTGATCTTGCCATCATTAACACTCCCAACACGATTAATAGTAACATTTTTTTTTCCAACAAGTCCAAAAATGGTTGGAAGTGTGGAAATTTTCTTATTTTTCTTCTTCTTAATCTTCCTTTTCTTCTTCTTCTTCTTATTCACCGGGTTACTAGCTTCAGATATTTCACTCAATGAAGAAGATGAAATTGAAGAAGACCTTGCAGGTAAAGAAGGCGAAGAAGATCTTACTGGTGAAGAAGGTGAAGGATCAACATGAGGTTTATGTTCTTGGGGGGAAATGCCTACAACCAATGAAATCGCTGCATTCGGGATTACCTGAGTGGAAACAACCATACTGGTAATCCAATAGTGAGCCCTGGAAGGTTCAAAGTAGCAATGTAAGGAGGACCAACGTTTCTATAAGAAAAAAAAAAAAAAGGCTTCCCTAGATTTGGGGTTGCTTCATTGGTCGTTTCGGGAACTAATGCCATAAAACACAAATCCAACCTAGAGTCTCCTAGGGAAAATAAACAACACAAGCTAAAAATCTAGGAAGCAAGCAAACAAACAAAACCTTCTCACAATGAGCGCACTAGTTGGTGATGAACTCCAACGTCGCGAGAACAATGTAATAAGGGGCTTAGATAAAGTAGGTGGAAAATTTACGTTGATGACCTACTTAACAAACTTACAGCCTGGTGCAAGCTCCCACACATAAACGTGGGTATACCCTCCAAGGATCCTGAGTGGGTTTGGCCAACGTCGATTCTAGGTACCGTGAAGACTTTCCCCTCCATAGTCACCTCGTATAAAGACCCTAAAGATATAGGATACTAAGGTCACTAATTATGACAATGATTCCTGGGGAACCAATCGACAGTGTGATCCACGTGCAAAGGAAGGGTATCTAGCCCGAAATCTCCTCAAGAAGGTCCGCACATGATTTTCTTCTCAAGTGACCCCCGATAATACACACAATCTCTACACCAAGACCAACAAAGCAGGGTGAGTAACTCTGCCAGTCCTAATGCGACCTCATGATTGACCCTTGTGTTATAAGGGCTTCCCAGGACAAAATGTAGCAAGTGGATTTGAACTCACCCTAACTCAAGATTTTATGTTTGTTTTTATCTTTGGAAAGTTATCTTTCACACCTATTCCAAAGCCCTACAACTGATCTAATGTAGGTTTTCTACCAAAAAATATAAAAATGTCTAATCAATTTTTATAAGTGTTTTATTTTAAGGCTGTTGTTTACTCAAGAGGAAAATGGTGTGGACTAAATGATGTTTTGACCAACTCTAAACAATGCAAATAAATGAGAATGAAAATATTTCACTTCGATGAAAGCTATATTACAAGAAGTAGAAAACGTTTATCATTCCCAGATGCACAATGTCCCAAAATTTTATTAAACTCATCAATATCAAGATCTTCAATAAATGAGCCAAAGATATTGTACACCAATACATGATTCTTGGCCCCCTATCAAGACCAATACACGATTCTTGGGGAAATTGTTTTAAGAATTCAAGACCAAAAATGCCAAAAACTATGCAATTTTTCTACTTCAAATGCAAGGATGCCCCCAATCTAATGCACAGTAAGAAATTAAATTTTGTGTTTCAAAGATAGCTAAAAGCAATATTAAATATCCAAAAAAAAAAGAAACCCAAACAAATTTTCTCTTTTAACATGAACTATTCAATAAAAGAAATGTTCTTTCACTAAACAATTCTAAAGAAAAAATAATTCTTTGTAACTGAAAGACACTCAAAGAAAGAGATCGAATCTTTCAAAATCAAACAAGCTAAAAAAAACCAAAGAAGGCTAAAAGAAGATTAAAAAACTGTCAAGCAGACTGTAAACAAACCTAACAAATCACTCCAAACACTTATCATAGATATGGGCAGGGAAAACCATCAAAAACTAAAAAATTTGACAAAATTGTCCCAAGCTACCATCCAACACAGTGCGATGATATTAGATCATCGCGGGCTAGAGAACAATATAGTGGATGAAGTTGCACTGTGTCTAAATGAAAGGTGTGTCGATCCTATATCGTTGCACTGTCCCTCAAAGAACGATGCGACAATCAAAGGAAAAAATAGAAAAACTAAAAAGAAAGAAGGTTTTCCAGTGAATTTAAACAGTCGAGTTCATCTGGATCTCCCAGTGACTCAGAAAATAGAACCCAGGCAATCAAAGCAATAAAGTAAGACAAACTAGGAAAAAAATTCTTCCCTAGTATGGTCACCAATTTTGTTATCAAACTAATCAGTAAGTGCGGACACAAACATATCTCCCTAGTTTTACCTCGAAACTAGAACAAAACAAGACATAATATAAAACTTTCCCTAAGTTTTAATTATCAAGCATACTAAATCACAAGAGATAAATGAAATACCTTTCAAATGTCATTTGTCCTCGCTAGTGTCATCCTCGCTCCATTACAAGGATTATGGGATTCTAAACCTGTAAAAATACAACGACCAACGAAGTGAAAGAAACAACGTATACTCAACAAAACCTATGTATGTGATCAAGGAGTCATACAATAAAATAAGACCAATTTTATGGGAAAGAAATATATCGTTGTATTAAAGAATGTGGAAGAAAGATACAACCAGATGCCTTGATGGTGTCAGGTTCCTTCCAACAGTTCCTTGCTTCCCACACACTTCTACTCCATGGATTCTGAGATCAACAATCTATCTTGACAAAGCAAAGCCCAAAGCTACAAAAATTACTCAATCTCACACCAAAATCTAGCCAACTAACTTTCCCCATGAGAAATCCTCTCCTTTTATAGGATGAAAAGGATAGGGTGAGGAGTTTAGGATTATCCCATGAGATCAGGGATGCGACTCAGATCCAAACTGATTGGAGGCCACCTCACCCTCGAAGCTTCTATTCTAGAAATTTCGAGAAATTCCTCTTTTTCCTTCGTACAAAAATCGTTGCACCCTTAACACTGAGAAAATTGCAACAAAGTCGCATGCCACTATGGTGCAACCTGCGACAATCCTAGATCGTCGCACCCTTAACACTAAGAATGGTGGGACAATCCATTTTTATAAGGTTTTTGACAAAGGAAAATTATAATTTCATCTCTCTGGGAAAAACTATCTTTATTCTTCTTCAGGGATTCAGGCCATTGATTCTTTTCAAGACAAAGGATAGGTTTACATCATTAACGGTCATAGGGGTGATGAAAATAATGTGTAACAAAGGTCATTCTTTTCCATTTTTGGCCATGGTCTAGGCTCCTAGACCCATATCTACTACCAAAATAATTAATGGTAGACATATAAGATTTAGAGGCCAAAGATCCCGTAGAAAGATCTTATGTGGTGTTTCAATGCATCTTTGACCATGCTTGAGACAAAAAATATTTGCTAAATTTACAAGGACCTTACTATACTTCTTTGGACATTATAAAGATGTAAAGACCCATTATTGTTAGTTAAACCATTATAATGTCCCTTGGTAAACTACTCAAAACCAAAAGATGCCCAAGAGATGTAAAGTTTTGTGGATTGTAAGTGTATTTCATAGTGATTGAGACCAAGAAGCATCATTTAGGGCACAAGGTCATTGATTTCATCATGTTACCTTGTTTGGAACTGTTATCCCCAATATCTAGGGATAACTAGGAGATCATGTCTCGAGGCCCACATGGTCCTAGACATGGAGTACCGAGAGCAGGAGCGACCTGAGCATGGTCCTGGAGGACCCATCTTCTTCTTATCCAGATTTGTCCTGCGAGCAGTACCAGCCTCCATCACTACCGGCCTGGGCTTGTATCAAAGAAGGCTCTTGCTTCATGAGGTAGTTGGTCCAAGGTATCATGGTATGTGTCATATTTGATCATTATAACCTTCTTATGTATGCATTAGATCTCTTTCATTTCAGATGACTCCTTGGATTTTACACTAATCCACTTGACCATTGTTGGGGTGATTGATGGGGTAGCTTAGCAAGTTGGTATCCATTGGTTCTTGGTTAGCCACCAAAAGGGGTTTTGAAGAACCATC
>JZKD02S0154676.1:112075-127803 GCA_000966675.3 Picea glauca | reverse complement strand
TTTGCCCTTTTATGCTTTATTGAGGAGTGATATAATTCTTTGCTTTGTTTAGCCATCATTGACTTCATCAATAATAGCATTAATTCATTGCTCATATATTTGTTTAAGAGATAGTCTTTAATATTTATGAAGTACTAACCCACTGCAAAGGATATTCTAGTCTCCTTTGTTTTGTCTCACAAACAGGTGCATTGTCAGTGGAAGATTTCATCTTGTCTATCTCTTCTTGGGAAACAATCTGTGGAAGGGAAACTTTTGACTTGATCTTTTATCCTTTAGCCCTTCTTAAACCCAGATTTTCCTTATGGACGTCTCCCTTGGACTTGCCCTCCTAAATAGAAAGAGCTCCCCATTGAGGTGACAGTGGGTGGGGAAGCTCCTGTTACGCCGGTTTCAAGCCCTGACTCAAGCCCTTGGACCTATCCTACAAACCGTGTGATAACAGGACCTACATAACATATCCATTCTTAGTGCACAACTAACCTAGTCATGGTGCCCATAGCACCTTTGGAGGAATTGATAACTAAAATAAGTCTAATGCATTGGTTTGAGGACTCATCTATGACACTCGAGCCTAAGAAGAAAGGTTTAGGGACAAAATATTTTGTTTCCATCCATACACTATGGTCATGAACCTGAGACCCATCCATGATGCTCAAGACCTCATAATGAAACCCATATTCAACTCAGATGCGAAAGAATCAGCGAAGAGGGATCATGTCATTTTTTCTAGGTGTTTTTCATGATGCTTGAAATCAAGAAGATTCAATTAGGGATTAAGGTCACTATTTCCTCCCAGACCATGTTTATGGATTAACACACATTCCCAGTGCACAAAACCTACTCATGGTTCTTTTACCCCACTTGAAGCCCAAAGACTGCCTACAAAATTCATGCATGTTGGTTTGAGTACTAGTTCAAGGCTAATGATCTTGATAAGCTTCAATAATATCCTAAGACACTCGTTTTAAGTCTTTTATGAAGGTAAAGGCCCCCCAAACCATCGATGATATTGTGTGGTAGTACGAAGAGATGTTTATGGCGCTTAAGCCAAATAAGCTATGTTTAGTGGTTGAGGATGTTGTTTTCCTTTGCTAGTCAATGTCAAGGGTCTGATGATGTTATTTCCCTATCGAAAATATGATCAGGGCCTTGAGACTCAACTACGGTTCATGAAACATCTTAATGACACCCATATCCAACTCCTAGGGAAAAGATCCCCTAGTGAGGGCTCATGGCACTATGTGTAAGTTTTTTTCATGGCACTTGAGCTCAAGAAGGTTCAATTACGGACTAAGGCCCTTTTTTACGCCTTTGACCATGTTTTAGGCATCGAGACCCATTTCTAGTGTATAAAACATACTCATGGCACCCATATCCCACTTGAAGGTCTTCAAAGAACCCCTACAAAGGACTCATGTGTTGGTTAAGGACTTGTTCAAGGATCTTGAGCCTGAGAAGATTCAACAATATCACATAATACTTTTTTTCCTTCCTCAACCTTTTTCATGGCCCTACAATCCATCTTCGATGCAAAAAATCTCTTAATGACATCCATATTCAACTTTGATGCCAACAACCCCCTAGAGAGGGTTCTTGTTATGGTTTATAGCTATTGTTCATGGAGTTTGAACTTGAGAAGGGACATTTATTCCATAAGGCCCAATAATTTTCCTCCCTAACCATAACACATAATATATAGAAGGTTCATTTATGGATTAAGTCCCGTGTTTCCTCCTGAACCATGTTTAGATCTCAAAGCCCATTTCTAGTGTAAAAAACCTACTCATGGAACCAATATCCCACTCAGATGATAAAGAACCCCTACCATGGCCCCAAGAGTTATTCATGGTCTAGGACCAAGACACATTTTTGTTGAGGGCATGTGTTTTAGTTTAATCATGGTGTCCATATCCATGTAGTAACCTAGATATATTATACAAGGGTCTCATGTGGTTATTCGAAGATGCGTCCAACACCATCGGCTTAGAAGCTTTGTGGGAAATAGGTGTTGTTTATGGCAGTGAGTTTGACAAGTTTCATGTATGGAATAAGGCATATTATTCTCTTCTTATGAACTTGGTTAGACCTCAAGACACATTCTTGGTGCACAAATATCCTTGTGACGATGCCCATAACACTCGTGGAGGCAATTAATAACCAACATAGTTCTAATGTGAAGGTTTGAGGAGTCATCCATGGTGCTTGATCATGAGAAGCAATGTTTAGAGATAGAGACTTTCAAGTGAATTTTGTTTTATTTCAATTATTGATTTTTTGGAGGGGATTTCAACACTATTAAAGATTTTGACTTACAACTTTTTAGTTTTGATGAAAATAAAATATTGTTTTGTATAATGTTACTATTAGGTTTATTTGTAATGCAAATCTGAAAAAACAATAATTTGTTGAGTAAGAGGAATTATTAGGGGTACATGCATAACTTTCATAGAATATGATGTAAAAGGATTAAATATAGGAAATTTAATTAACTTCTCGAAGATATAACTTCTATTTATGGAAAATTGACATAACTCTCAAAAAAATCTTATTCTTCTAACAATGTTATGTTACTTTTCCTCCATATTATAATGGTATGTTACTTTTCCTCTAAATTATATTGTATATGTTCACTTTAAGACATCGGAATTTTTTGAAACAAATTTGTATAATTATATATAACAATTGTTTCTCATGAGCCACTATTTTTAGATACTTTTTAATGTTATTATTATTTTTTTTTAAATAATAAATTCAAGCTTTATTTAATATACAAATGATGGAATTTCCAGAAATGCTTTTGTACAATTGTAGATAGCAATTGTTTTTTTTGGGCCACTAATTTTCCATACTTTTTAATCTTAATTTTATATTTAAAAAAAAATAGTAAATTCAAGCACTAAAACTGTGTTTGAGGGCCTTAACATAATCAATATTTCTTTTTAGTTGTAGGTTTTCATCTATACTTTTGCACCATATAATTTGTTTTCCATGTGGGTGAGACAATAAAAATTTACACCAAAAATAAAGGGCCTATGTGTTTTAGACTTATAATATATGTATAAAAACAATAAATACAATATAGAAAAAAGAAAAAAGAAAAAATATATATGTATTTAGAATCTTCATATAGAATTCTCTAAGTGTGAGCAATTTCATCAATGATGGATATGGTTGAAATAGAGATAAGAATGGAGAACTAGAAAAATCCAAAGCTAAAACCAAAGCAACCAGTTCCTCCAACATGTAGAAGAAAAGAGGCAATCCCACCATTTTTTTTTGAATTTACAAGAACAACTATGTGTTATTAATGTGAAGTTAATAATGCACATGAGTTTTTATTACACAAATTCATAATTATGCAAAACTTCCCTCACCTTCACATGTTTTAAAAGAAAATATTAGCATTAGGACCTATTTTTCCCATTCTCCCTCATTCCATGGTAATGACAATTATTCTAAGGTATTTTTCCCTAATTTTATGGAAATGACAATTATTTGGAGGTATTTCGCCCTATAGAGATCATGTGCACTATGTTCAAGTTTGCCATTTGCCCAGGTTTCTTGGAATGTAATATAAGAGGAATCTTCAAGGAAGGAGCAACTATTTATCTCACTTAGGTGAAAATCATGTTAGATCTTAGTGTCAACTAAGAGGAAGGGATACGCTATCAAGTTCAATCCATCCAACCACAACTACAATAGGGCTTGTCTAGCCAAATGAAAGAAAACCACTAACTAGTGTATTACATATTGTACTAATTTGAGAATTCGATGGAGTAGACCCCCTGCAAACTCACGAACCAAGAAACCGAGCCAACTAGGAGGATGACACCATAACATAGATTTTCATCTTTCAGTATGGTTTGGTTGTATTGTTAAACTTTGCAGATTAGGAAGAAGAAGGTTATTTACAAATTCTCAAAAAATGTGCTTCTAGTTTACTCATTGAGACAATAAAAGAAGATACACCTTTTTCCTTTTGTTCTTGAGAAAATTTATAATTGTACTTGTTTCTTCCATATCATCCCATTGACGACCTAAGTATCATGTCATGGCATTGTTCAAACAACAGAGTTTCATGTTCATCATGCACACTATTTACTTCTTTTTGAAATTGTTTAATAATAGGTCATCTTTAGGTAAATTAGTACTTGGTCTCAAACATATTCTCTTGTAGGGAAACTAGTCATCGATATACTAATTACCTAGCAAGACATGGGAATTAATAAAGAACTAATACACTAGAAAATATTGGGTTTAGGGTTGATATGGATCAAGATCAACTTGATATCCATCTGTAACTGGTTACGAGTCTATTACTTTAATTGTCAATTCCTCAAATGAGGATATCTTTGTGGCCTTCTACACTAGATGAACTTAGATAGGTCCACTTGGTCAATTGGTTCTTCAATGGTAGCTTATGGATCATGAATTATATCTAAGTAAACAAGATAAACTAAGTCAATTGAAACCACTGCATTGCAAACTTAATACATTGTCCTTGAGACTGGAGGATCGGAATCTGTCATTGTACCCTACTACTATATTTTGAAGTTTGTAGGATATAATATGTTAGACACCTTGGACTAGTAGATAGTGTTGATAACCATTTCTTATGGCATAATTTATTTATTGTTACTTGAAAGAAGACTCTAAGATTTCTCTTGGGTTTCCCATAGGAGAAATGTTGTCTTATTCAACTTGGATCCTAAAATTCTATAGAACTGTATATCATGCATTATTGTTCTTGCATTGAAATGCAATGCCCATGGAAACTCAATACAAGAATTTGCACAATAAACATAAATTCTAAATTACAATGGAATTTGGTTCACTTGTTACTATAGGCTTGAATAGTATCCCAAGTGGTAGATTTGAAAAGTAATAACCTAAATACTTGCAATATTATAGTTTAAGTTTTAAAGGCTAAATTACTCGACTGAAATTCAATTGAAGGTTTCCATAAATGTTCTTTCAACATAGACCATTAGACAATGAATTAGGCCTTTTCAACTTGGAAAATATATAAAACCAGTAATGGGATAATATTTTTGTCTTCTGCACATGTTGTATTACTTTTCGGTTGCATTGTAATTTGTGGAATTATTTTAACTTGAATATTTTAATAGTTAAATCTTGGTGATCTTTGTTGTTTGCCTCAATTCATTATTTGGAATAGAGAGAATATGAATGACTTCACTTACGTTGAAAATGTTGTCTGTTCCCATATGTGTGAATAGTGTTGATGGGGCAGAATTCACCTGACAACAGTAAGGGGTACTCCCCGATACACAGTTCCAACTATACTATGCATAGTTTGGTTTAGGAGGCCATCTGGAATTTGGCCCGACTGCCATTGCTATTTTTGGAGATTTACCAATTACGGTCTGGTTTACCGATGAGGATGGATGATGAATGGATATGCAAAGTAAATATGTAGATGAATACTATGTTTTGAAAGAAAAATAATCTATTACTATTCTACTTTACTATATCCTAGCTAGGAGAACACTAAAGTAACCAGGTAATCTGTAAATGAGACCGAATTCTTCATAAAACTTCCACATGGGTAGCTAATATAGAAGTATAGAATAAGAAACAAGTGCATACATATATATAACCAGAACAATCTAAACTATATTCATCCATACATTAACAACTCAACAATCTCAAGACATATGATATGTGAAAGAATACTTAAAATTGTAGAATAACATAAAGTGCATAAGATAAGTCCATAAACAAAAAAGCATTCTTAAAATCCATGTGACAAACATTCATCTTCACTTGAAATAGTTCAAAGAAAATACAACCTCGCACATAAATCTTCTTTCTTCAGAAAATTGGCCATGAGGACTTCTCAATATTCATTAACAAAGTAAAAGTTCTTGAATTAGTTCTTGGGTCTAAACATCGCTTAAAGAGCCTATACAAATTGGGCTTATTTACTCTTTTATACAATAGTTTGTAACTCATGCATGACTATTTGTATTCTACTTTTAAAGAATCTATTACAAAAACTATTCTGTTTCCCTTTTGCTAGTGACAATTGTACAATAAAGACAAAATTGGGGTTGGTTGGGAAAAAGACAAAATAAGAAATAGGTGGTAGCAATTTTTGATTGCTATTTCATATTTATTCACAAAATTTTTCCCTTGAGGTATGTTTTCCAGACTTCTAGCTGATCATATAGAGATCTAATCCTTCGGTAAGTCGGTTATTCCAGTGCCACATTGTTCATGGATATGCTATCTTCTAGAGTGCTCATATCCTTTAACAATGTTGTCATGAATGCTTGTATCATGGTATGCATATTGACAGGTTGTAGGATATGTTGCTCTATAAAATCTATAGTAATTATGTTGGTTTCTTCGAAAACCGATCTTCTGCAATTTGTGCTATCACTCACCTTGTCTACTAGCTCTTTTGTGACCTTGTCTACTAGTTCTTTCATAAATTCTTGCACGGATTTGTTTATTTTTGAGCATATTGCCATCGAATTAGTGACTTATTTATTTTATCTATGTCCTGCCTATTGGAAGCGGTCTACTGAATACATATATGTCTTTATTTATGAGTTCAATGATTGATATAGCTCGGATGGTACATCAAGATTCTCTACAATTTACCTGTCGATTTCACTGATGCCTTCTTGGATTGTGTTGACCTGAGTCAACTTTACCTTCATTTGACTATTTTTCTCTATGATTGTGGCAGTGACTTCTTGGAAGAGGTGTAATTGAACATACATATCAATAATGTTTTCCTTTAGTTCTCTCCTAGCCTTCTCAGCACTGGATTTTAAACTTTGCATACTGCTTTCATCGATTTTCACTTGTTGGAGTCTTTCTTCCAACTCCCTGATTCTTTCCTCTTTTTCTTTATTTTGTTGGCACAACCTCCTAATGTTATCCTCATTTGAAGCCATGAATGTGGTGCCAGTTGTATTAGTAGATATGGGATTTTCCCTAAAATATCTTGTTACGGGAACTTATGTAAGGACCGATACTGGCATGCATTGAGTTTTTGGCACTATCTCTACCATTTCCTGCAGTATTTTCCTGTTATTGTTGTCATAAGTGAAGATCCTCAATTTTGGGACTTCACTTGGATGAAATGGATCCGAAAACACTAGTCCTAGATTTCCAAATGGTGCTTCTGTGCTGGTGTTTGTTGCTGACACTTATTGGATATCAATATCCATTGGTTGAGTGCTATAATTTCTCATCTCATCATATCTCTTTCATCTTTCTACCTCGGCTACTTTATCAAACCCTTCCTTGGTTTCCTTTTCTACAACTTCTCTAGCCTTTGTTGTTTCCTTTTCTACTACCTCTCTCTACTTGATTTCCTTTTGAGTTGTTTCTCTTTCTTCTACCTCAGCTTTAACTTTCTCTGCTTCCAACTTTCCCTTTTTCTTGGAAACATCATTCCTTTTCTTTTCAATATTTTTTTTTTTTATCTACCTATGTTTCTTCTTCTTATCCTTCAGCTGATCCTGAGTGTATAGAGGTGGAGGTGGGGGATGATCTTCCCGATACTTCTTCTGCTGACTTTTTTAGGGATACTTCTTTTTCTCCTTCTTCGTCTGTAATCCTCCCTATAGGATGAACTCATTTCTGTAAGATCACATAATTATAGGTTTTTGCATTTCAGCGCACTTCTTCTTCTTCCCAAACATATGTTGTGTACTCCCAAGGAAAACCCACTTTATTGAAATGGTCTCTTATGACTCCTTTAGGGTCGTGTATTCTGAATATTTCTTCACTAAAGTGATATGAGGGTAATATATCCACTTCATCCTGTGCTTTCTTGGTGTTGTAAAATGAGTAGAGCTCAATGCATAGTGGATGTGGTGGTTATATTTCTTTCTTCCTCCTGTAGAACATTCCTCCTACTCCATTTATTATTGTCCGGTATGCTACTTCTTGGAGTACTAGTTTATCTGGTACAAACCAGGGGAGAAGATGGGGAAGTTTAGTAGACGCGTACACCCTGATATAGGTAATATGCTCCATGAGGTAACAATCTCCAATCCTCTTTATGACTCTGATATCTTTATTGGTCATGCATGGGTCTGTCTTGCAGAATATAAATTAATAAATAGGGGTCAGAAAGTGTTTGTGGATATTTTGATATTCGGTTATGTATTTGTGCTCCCATAGAAATTGAAATCCTTTGAAGAATATCGACACAAAGGTTTCGATGTGTATTTTGGATCAGCGAGGTTAGGGTCAACTCCTCCGATCGCATCAGAGGAGTTAATTCAAACTCCTTTGATGTGATAAGAGGATTTAAGGGCAAGGGATACGATAAGGTTATGGCAGTGGAGGGTTTTCAGAAAATGAGCTTGCAAAAGGCCGATTGAAATACCGTGGGAAGCAATAAATTTTCCTTGTATTATAGTCCCCAGGGTTGGAAATATTCAAGGCTGTGAAAAGATGGAGTGGTCTCTAGTGTGTTATCATCTCGAACCAAGGCCAAGTAAGGTGTAGGTTTTGGAGGAAGGGTTCATTGGTAATCGAAACCGATGGAAGGGGAGTGTAGGGATGTAGAGTAGAGAAAAGAAGAAAATATGTTGTAGCAATCATGGGGGGGAGTTAGGGATTATAAGGGAAACAATATAAACAAAAACAAATACAAACCTAACACTACAAATAAAACCTAACTCTAAAAAAACAAAGAGACAAGGAGAAGGCTCAAGAGCTTACATGTAGTTTGTAGACACGTGGGTAGTCGAGATCGATTGGCAATGCCTTGGTTGAGGCTCAGGGTGTGTTTACTTGGGGATTATTTTCTTCTCCTTAACATGCAGTGAAATAGAAATAATGGAGGAGGAGCGACATATTTGTAAGTTTTGTGATTTGGCATTAAATGCAGGTAGGTGGCAATTAAAAAATCGGTGGAGATGAAGATAAGTCCTTCGATGTACATCAGGAGACTTAGTGGGAAGTACTTCAATGTACATCGGAATACTTAACACAAAGTATGATGGTTCTGTAAGAGAGAATGAAGAAAGATCCTCCAATGAGATCGAAGGAGTTAAAGTTAACTCCTCTGATTTAATCGGAGGAGTTTTCGGTAACTTAGGAAATTTGTATGATGATCGAGGGAAGGGGAAGGAACTTTCCGAATCATACCAGAAGAGTTGGGAGGAACTCCTCTGATTTGCATCAGAGGAGTTAAGGGGAACTCCTCTGATGTACATTGGAGGAGTTTTGATTAACTCCACCGAAAAGCTAAAATACTTTTTTTGAAAAAATAATATTTTTTTTAAGTGCTTTCTTTTTTGGAAAGGTAGGTTGAGGGAGGTGGAAAAATGAAGGATAAGATTTGAGATCTAAACAAGGAGACTGTTGAAGGGGTTTTTCAAACTCAAAAAATGTAAGTGGCTCCATTCCTTGAAGGAGATTTATAAATGAATTACAAGGGAAATGGAGGGTTGTGTGCCTAGCACAAAAAATCGTGACACATTGGGTGAAGCCTTGAATATATATAAGATGGCATCAAAACATATTTTTTGGTAAGGGCGAGATATAATGTTCATCCCAAGAGAGAAATGATAGGTCCCATAGCTCATATTTTGATGAGATAAAGTTTGGATGATATAAAGAAGAGATTAGCACCATACCTTAGACCAAATTACCTTTGACTAGTTTCTTATTCATATAATGAATGACCTAAGGGGAGGTGTAGGGAGTATTACGAAGAAAAAAACACCAGAGATGTTGATAATGCAAGTTATGGTGCATTTCTTTGTTGCTTTTTTATTATCAGTGAGCGTCCATAGCCTCGACGGAGTCACCTCGGTGTCACAAGACTTGTTCCGCTGCGATCGAGCATCCATATCCCCAACGAAGATACTTGTATGTCACATGGGATATGGAATGCCTTTCCCCAAGCCTTTACATTTTATAAAATTTATTATCTTTTGTTTCGAGAAAGGTGGATGGGGGGATGACACCTATGATAATGAGATTTGCTAGCTTGATTATAGATGAGAGAACTCCCTTAGTAACAATATATGGAATACTAAATATATATCTCCCAAATCATTTCCTTTTAGTTCACACAATACAATGGTATGTTTCTTCGGTAAGGTCCATGGTTCTTTATTTCGTCGTACTATTCCTATATATTGATGAGCTAAGTTTCTCTACTAGATATAACTTGAGATAGTGCATAACAAATCTTATACTATTAAGATGGGATGTGTCTGGAAACCAAGTCAGAAATTTAAAAGGATATTTACACCAGATTTGCTATGATTTAGGAGCATAACCAAGACTAAGATATCAAAAATTCAAGAAACCAAGATGGTCGTTTTCAAGAAGAAAAAAACAAGAATTTTAAAATCAAACAATCTAGAAAATGCTTGAAAACAAATAGGAAACAAAAAATAAGTTGAGCAAGAAATGAAAAGTAAAAACCTGAATTTTATTTATGTACAAAGGAACAGTTGAATTCAGGGCTAGCTGATGTAGTCCTTGAGAATATAGCCATTAACGGGGAGGAGGTAAGCTCCCCCTTGAATATTTTATAACTGATAGCTACCTTGGCCAATCTTCTCTTTGATAACATAGGGCCCAATCCATAGTTGTTGGAATTTTTAATGTTTCCCTTTATCTTCGTGTGGCTTGTCCCATTTGAGGACTAAATCCCCAACTACAAATTCTTTCTCACCAACAGATTTCTTATCAAACTAACATTTAATTGTTTGTTTACGCGTCTCAAAATTTCATTTAGCCTTGGCACAAATTTCTTCTAAGATCAATAAGGTATTGATACGTCATTGAATGACGGGACATTCTCTTCTTCGAGACATTTGGGTGAGTTGTAGGGAAGCAAGGTAGATATTTGAGGGAAAAATAATTTTTTTCCCATAGAAAAGAAGATATGGGGAAGTCCCTATGGAGGTCTTAGGAGTGACGCGATCAGCCTAGAGGGAATTTGATATATCATTGTGCCAATTTCTCTAGTGATCAAGTATGGTTCGTTTAAGGATTCAGATTATGTTTTTGTTGGTGGATTCAACCAAACCATTACGTTGAGGATAGTAGTTGGATGAATGTTTAAAAATAATTCCTTTTTCCAAATCAAACTCAGATAACTTCGATGATAAAAAATATGTTATGTTATCGAACACTGGAGGTTTAGGAACTCCAAACCTTGTGATGATGTATTGTTTAAGGAAATTAATCACTACTTGTTCATTCACCTTAATCAACGGTATTGATTCAATCCAATGTGTAAAATAATTAGTAGTGGTTAGAATATAGTTGTGTTTCATGGAGGAATGGGAATTAAACTCACCAATGATATATATCCCCTACTATTCAAAGGTTTTTCGATAGTTACGAGATCGAGTGGGATAGTAGCTTTGTATTCTCTTCCTGCAAGTTTCTAGCATGCTTCGCAGCTTCGTGCATATGCATTGGCATCTTTGAAAATCGTGGGCCAATAATATCCATCTCTTAATACTTTGTGGGTTATTATGTCTCCTGAAAAATGGCCACCTCTTGGTCCATTGTAGTTCTTTCGAAATAAAATGCCATGTAGCAGTTGATATTGTAGGGACTTCAATCTGAGTGCTCTCTTCTTCTTATCATTAAGGTGATCTGGGGTTGTGCCATGTTGAAGGTAATATTTGACATCTTTATAATAATAACCCTAAATAGTTGGAATGTAAGGAACATGTTGTGTATACATTGTTGGTTCCTCTTTCCATCTATCCTCCTCTTGATCTGCATCATTGGTATCTGATGTCACTAGTTTGCAAAGGCTTTGACCTTTCATGATATTGGTTGGTTTAAACTCCAGGTCATATTCTTGCAAGGTCATCATCCAATTACCTCGTCACTCTCCCAACTCTCTTTGGATGAAAAGAGACCTGGCATATGGGTGAGGAACGATTAATTTCGTGTGATTCTTCAAAATATAAGGTATGAATTGCTTGATAGACTTATGGACAACAAAATATTTCTTATCCATTGATGGATACTTCATCTCAACACCTTTTAGTCCAATTCTCATGAATGCAATGGGATATTTGTCTCCTTTCTCATCCTTCTGTGTGAGCATTGCTGCTACGGAATGATCAAACGAAAAGGTTTATAGTAAGAATTCCTTGGTGAAATCTGGACGTCGCAGAGATGGGGAAACATCTATGGCAGCTTTGATATTCTCAAATGCTTCCTTCTCCACTGGTGTCCATTTAAACTGAACAATTTTCTTAATCATTCCTTGAAGTGGTTTAACTATTTCAGAAAAATATGGAATGATATCCTCACAAAATTTATTCTACCAAAGAATGATTGCATTGTTTTCTTACTATGCGGTAGAGGGATTTGCAAAAGGATTTTGTCCTTTTCGAATCCAAAAAAATTCCATCTTTGGAAATCACATGTCCTAGTAGTATGCCTTCTGAAAAAAAAAAACATAGTTTTCTTAGGATTCAAAGAGATCCCATATTCCTACATCATTCAAATATCTATTTCAGATGTCTTGGCTGGTCTTTCCTCATATTTGAATAAGTGGTGACATCATCAAGATAAACCACCATGCTTTGACTGATTAACCCTTTTAAAGCGATATCCATTTCCCTTTGGAACATAGCGCCTGCATTGATCAAACCAAATGGAATTCTCTTGTATGCATATTTCCACCACTTGGTTCTGAATGAGGTTTTTAATTGATCAGGTTCTACTACAAGAACCTAGTTGTATCCTGAAAACCAATCTAGTAAACAAAACAACTCGGATCTGGAGACAAGTTGCAAGATCTGCTCCATAGGGGGGATAAGATAATTGTCTTTGTCGAAAGATCAACTCATATTTTGAAAATCTATGCATATTTGGATTTCTCCCGACTTCTTAATAGGCACCATGTTAGAAACCCAAGTTGAATGTCGAACTTTAAAAATGATTTGTGAATCTAGCAGTTTCTTCAATTCCTTTTGGATAAGAGGTTCGAGAGTTTGATGTATCTTTTGAGATTTTGATGGAATGGCTTGACACCCTCTGTAATGGGGATCAAATGTTGTATTATTTGGGTGTCATAATTTTTCATATCGTCATAAGTTCAGGAAAAAACATCTCGATATCTCTTGAACAGTTATGTGAATGTGTGTTTTTCTGCCTTTGAACAATAGGTGCCCAGATTGACGTACTTGGGTTGTTCAAATGTTCCAAGATTGACCAAAAAGTGCATCATGGTCAAACTATTTTTTTTTGGGTGGGAAGGCCTCCTAAATTTAGATTGCAGATCGAATACTTTCTCAAGAGTCAATACATTCTTCGGGACACAGTTTGTTTTTACTTTGTTTGCCTCATCCTGATAAGTTTGTAGTTCTTGTTGATGGGCTTCATCATCAATCACTGCATCTTGGAAACTGTATGAGCTAGTAATAAATTTGATAATCTGAATATCATTGTTGAATACTCACAAGTTGGTGACGTTGTCTAGTATTGATGGCCTGAAAATCATTTCAACCAAAAACCCATTGTTAGGAGGTATGAACCTAGATGTTTTGTTAGCCAATATATCTGCATCTATATTTTGGTTATGAGGTATAGAAGTAATATTGAATGCATTGAAAGAGTAAATTAGATTCTATACCTCTTGTTGACATGCTTTGAGATTTGGTGACAGACAATACATAGTTTTTCTTACCTGTAGAACGATTATTTCTGAATCACCAAACACTTTGAGATATTTCACCTTGAGATCGATGGCCTTTTTCAGACCTTGGATTAATGCTTCGTATTCTATAGTGTTGTTGGTGCATTCAAATTATAAGTGGTCGGATACAAGTGTCTTGTGTTGTTCAAGATCAATCAACATGCATCTTTCTTTGGCTCCTTCTTGTGTCTTAGAGCCATCGAAAAACATAGACCACATGTTAGAAAGTTGTGTTTTGTTAATTGAGCTAAAACCTAAGTTAGTTAATATAGTACAAGCGCTATTATGTTTTCGTGGAAGGATTTCAGATGGTAAATATGGCTATACTTCAGATGTATGTGCTTCATAATAGCCATGGTCGGTCTCAAAGGAGTAATTACCTAAGATGGAATGTGCGAAACTGATAGGTGTTGGATTACTGAGAGGGGGGTTGAATCAGTAATAGAGAAATTCAATCTTTTTTAACCATATAATGCAAGTGTTATATAAATGTAGCATTATCATCCAATATTTGCAGACTAAATAAACAATGAACAAATGAACAATCAGACACATACACATACACATACACAATACACCAGTTTTTTTACGTGGAAACCCAAAGTGGGAGAAAACCACGAAATGCTTTTTCTTATTTGTCTTGAAGAATTACATTCATTGGAAGCACCAACTTCCTTTGTTTTCCAGCTGCAACTGGAAGGAGGCTCCAACCCCCTAGTTTCTCAGGATACAACCTGAGGGAAGCTCCAACTCCCCAATTCTCTGGCTACAACCAGAAGGAGGTTGAAACCCCCTATGCTCTCTAGCTACAACCGGAAGGTGGCTACAACCACGTGTCCTTTCCCCGTCCAACCGCCCTGACGTATAAGTAGAATGATGGAACCTCTGTCACAATATCACTTTGAGATATACTATTGTAAACCTATACCAATCAACCTGCACCAAAAAACATATACCAATAACTTGAACCATGTATCAACCATGCATCAACCTGTACCTCAAACTGTAATCAACCTATACCATAAACAAGTGCATCAACCATGCACCAACCTGTACCAAACAACATGTAATCAACTTGTACCATAAACAAGTGCATGAACCAAGCACCAACCTATACCTCAACCTGCAAACCTTCTTTAACTTTAACAACAACAGACTAAAATTTTCATCAAACTTTACTTTAGTCTCACATGACTAGTTTTGGATTAGTCAACAACGCTAACTTGAAATAATCATAACTATGTACCTGTAATGAATAAAGATTTGAAAAACGTACATAATGTTCTTTAGTGTTTTTAATGCAATTCCTCTGGGTTTCAGTACTTGGAACCTCTTAGAAAGAGAGTTATGTCAAAAATGGCATACCTTGTTGTATTCTGGCTTATTCTAGAGAGCGAACTTGTAGAGCATGCCCGGCACAGAATATTTGTTGTATGAATCTGAAAATTTTACACTAAAAACTAAAAAATGCACTCTAACAAACACATTTGTTATTACTGAATTTCGATATGTTATGACGAATTTATGACATTTTTACCCGAAACACCTGTTTTAGACTAGTTTCAGGACTAGCCACAAACCCTATTTTCCATAGAGTGTAACTCCAAAAATACAACGACCCACAAGATGAAATTTGTACCACAGCTACTTGGATATGTTTCCTCAATGGACTCCCAATTTCATGGTCTGAATCATTCTAGAAAAAAATTTATTACGAAAATGGTAAGATGACCTGTAAATAACATACCTTAGAAAGCATCATCAAAATAATTTATCCTCCCTTGAATTTCGGCCTTCTTTACTTCACCTTCCCTATGAAATTTGGCTTAGATATCCTTTGGTTACGTCAGTCTCCTGTAGATATTCAATATTCTCAAGTGTGATTAAAATGAGAGAGTCTTGCCTCTTATTCATACTCTCCAAGTAGCATCCTTAGAAGCATCTTCTAGGCCACTTTGTCCACATAGTCACCTATGTCCAACTTTGCCCAATTTTCCACTTTTCCATGTATCTAATAGCCATTTGATCACTTAACCCATTTTCC
>JZKD02S0154676.1:91861-103475 GCA_000966675.3 Picea glauca | reverse complement strand
TCCATAATAAGAAATTTCTTTATTTACTGTATTATTTAAATAATCCTCCTTGACTTTGGCACTTCACTTTATTATTTAAATAATCCTCTTTGATTTTGTCACTTCACTTTATTATTTAAGTATTCCTCTGTGACTTTGTCACTTCACTTTGTTATTTAAATAATCCTCTTTGACTTTGTCACTTCACTTTATTATTTAAATAATCCTCTTTGCAAGCACTTTGACTTCTTTGACCTTTTTGGGTTTCAAGCCAATCATATGAGGGTCCTTCAACTTTGTAAGGCCATATCTCTCAAACCGTGAGGATTTATGTGACGTTCCACATACCACCGGAAATGGCATGACATGTACTATCCATCTAGAATAGTCTTACCTACAAATATATCAAAACTCATACCATTATACATCAAACAAACTTGGTTCCATTACCTAAACCTTTGTGTTACCAGAATTCGCTACCAGACTTTTTTCAAGGTTTGACATCAATGAAAAAAGGTATTACTATTCACAGGTAAGACTATTCTATATGGATAGCACATGTCATGTCATTTCTGGTGGTATGTGGAATGTCACATAACTCTTCACGGTTTGAGAGTTATGGCCTTACGAAGTTGAAGGACCCTAATATGATTGGCGTGAAACTCAAAAGATCAAAGAACTCAAAGTTCTTGCAAAGAGGAATATTTAAATAATAAAGTGATCTGACAAAGTCAAACATGATTATTTAAATAATAAAGTGAAGTGACAAAGTCAAAGAGGATTATTTAAATAATAAAGTGAAGTGACAAAATCAAAGAGGATTATTTAAAAAATAAAGTGAAGTGACAAAGTCAAGGAGGATTATTTAAATAATAAATTAAATGGAGAACTTTATTATTTAAATAATCCTCCTTGACTTTGTCACTTCACTTATTATTTAAATAATCCTCTTTGATTTTGTCACTTCACTTTATTATTTAAATAATCCTCTTTGACTTTGTCACTTCACTTTATTATTTAAATAATCGTCTTTGACTTTGTCACTTCACTTTATTATTTAAATAATCCTCTTTGCAACGACTTTGACTTCTTTGACCTTTTCTGGTTTTAAGCCAATCATATGAGGGTCCTTCAACTTTGTAAGGCCATAACTCTCAAACTGTGAGGAGTTATGTGACATTCCACATTGTTGAAATTACTAAAAAAACTGAGAGGGGGGGGGTGAATCAGTTGTTACTATGGTTAAACAATCTTAAGTCTATTAAACCATTTTTAATCTTTCTCCAAGTGATCATCAATATTATACAACATATGAACAACATAAATAATGAGCATAATTCACACATAAGATATACACAAAGATAGATTTTCACGAGGAAACCCATAAAGGGAGAAAACCTCTTCTTCTTTGAAATGATAGGCAGTCTTTTAAGTTTTGTACATCATCTATAATTGAGCACCAACTCAATGTGAGGCTACTACCTATGTTTTACAAGCTCCAGCTTGCTTGAGAGCACCAACACTCTGGTTTCTCTAGCACCCACTAGAAGGAACCACCAACTCCCTGAGTGTTCCAGAATGGACTGGATGGAAGCACCTACTTCCACTTATACAAGTGCCAACTTGCAAACAGAAAACTCTGTGTTTTCTTGAGCACCACCCTACCACCCTGTTTTTCTATCCACAACTAGATGGAATATACAACTTCCAATATTCAAGCACCAACTTGAATATCAGAGGACCACAGTCCTCCCTAGCACCACCCAACCTCCCTGATTATAAATAAATGACTGAATAACCAACAATATAGATATATCAATTCTTACCATTTCTTCACTGTTCTGCAGTTTTTCTCTGCTTCACTATTCTTCTTCTTTGTTTATACTTGGCTTGACTTGCTCTCTCTTTCTATCTGTTCTTTATTTGTCCTTCTCATGCTCTTTTATATGTGCACATTCTTCTCTCTTCACCTTTTATGTTCTGTTCAACTTATGTTCCTCATCTATGATCGTTCTTCACACTGCACATACTTTAAATTTACCATTCTATAGTTCAACTCATCTTTCAGTCAGAATAACCAACCTTACACAGTCATTGCCTCTCTCCTTTATGTCTCTATCAATTCTGTTACCTCTCGAATCTCCTTGAGAAAAAATGCTTCAACAATTGAATCACCAACCATCCAAGAACCATGATTCAATTCTGGTAACTGAATCATAACTAAACAGTTAATCATGAAGATCAATAGTAGCCCTTCAATCAGATTCTCAAATAACCAGCACTATTGGATTACAAACACTGGGTCTCGCTCTTATCCCATATGTCTACTGGTTGTGATCACGGGCCTAATCAAAATGTGTTTCTCCTTTTGCATTTCGTCAATCCTGTGTTGAAGGGTCTCAAAACTCCACATTATGATCCCTGAAATGGAGCTTAGCTTTGTGCTAGTGCCTTCCCTTCTCGTGACCACCGGTGGTGACCAAAGGCTACGCCAAAAAGTGTTTCAGAATTTCGCATTTCGGCATTCTTGTGATGAAGGGTCTCGAAACTCCAAGTTGCGATCCCCGAAATGGAGCTTGGCAATTATCTCCTTCCCTTAAGTCCTCGTCGATGTGACCATACGTTATGACTAGGGGCAAAGCACGAGAGTGTTTCACGATTTTACATATCGACATTTCTATCATGAGTTGCTTCCTTGACTCCTCCAACTCTCGATACTCAAAATGGAGCCTAGCTATGCTAGCTCCTTCCTCCATACGTTGACGATGTGATCTTGTCTATGACCACGGGTCAGATCTTATCGCGATTTCGCATATCACTAGTTGGAAGGTTAGAGCAATTCCTTCCTTTGACTTTCTAGTCAGTGAAATGTTAATCCCTCACTACGTGTCCCTCTTGGATCAACAATTAAGACCTTATCACGATTTCACAACTTCATGGGCCTTCATCGTGCTTGATCAATGGTCCACGATCTCCCTTTGATCAACGACTCAGATTAAGTCGCGGCTTCGCATTTCATGATTTCAAAGGATAAAGCACCTCCTTTATTTGACTTTCCAGTCAGCGAAATGCTGACCTCTCGCCACGTGTAGTCTACATCCAACGATCAGGGTTGTTTATCGCGATTTTGCATATTGCAAGTTTGAGAGGTTGGAGCACCTCCTCCTTTTTGATTTCCTGATCTACAAAACTTCGAAAAATAGTTTTTTTCGTGCCCTGATCTTTCGCCACGTGTCCTTCTTGGATATGGATGGTCCTCTTGATTTTGGGATTTTATAGGCCTGCTTCATCTTGCATGTAAATATCGTGCTACTTCTTATGGATCCAACGACGGTCGGTCTTCGGACTCATATCTAACGCTTAAGATCTGTTCTATTCTACTGCGTGCTCCTCCTATCTAAATTCATATCTGATGGTCATCGGGAATTCTGAATGGGATCCAACGATCATTTTTTCTCTTCACTGTTGATCTTGCCATTGTCGTGCCATTATCGTTGTGCTACTGATAGTGCTGATCTTGGCCATCAATTACATTGCCATCAATGACAAACACGCATACTCTACCTCTATATGAAAACATGCCAACACACATACCACTGGAAATGGCATGACATGTACTATCCATCTAGAATAGTCTTACCTACAAATATATAAAAACTCATACCATTATACATCAAACAAACTTCGGTCCATTACCCAAACCTTTGTGCTACCGAAATTCACTACCAGACTTTCTTCAAGATTTGACATCAATCAAAACCAACCCAATTAATCAACAATCTCCCCCGTTGGCATTGATGGCAACACTCTGATGCAATACTGAAATCATATCACTCATGCTCCCCCTGGAACCATGCCTCCATCTCTGTGACCAACGCTCCCCCTGGAACCATGCCTCTATCCTCTGCATTTGATAAATCTGATATTTCACCTTGATATCAATGGCCTTTTTAAGACCTTGGATTAATGCTTTGTATTCTATAGTGTTGTTGGTGCTTTCAAATTATAAGTGGTTGGATACAAGTGTCTTGTGTTGTTCAATATCAATAAACATGCATCTTTCTTTGGCTCCTTCTTGTGTCTTAGAGCCATCGAAAAACATAGACCATATGTTAGAAAGTTGTGTTTTGTTAATTGAGATAAAACCTAAGTTTGTTAATATAGTACAAGCACTATTATGTGTTCGTGGAAGGAGCTCAGATTGTAAATCTGGCTATACTTCAGATGTATGTGCTTCATAATAGCCATGGTTAGTCTCAAAGGAGTAATTACCTAAGACAGAATGTGCGAAACTGATAGGTTTTTTCTTACCTTCCAATTTTGTTACTGTGTATTTCATGTAAGCTTCACTGTTCACTCGAATTTGATTTTCTTTACCCTTATATGGAAGCCACAAGTGGGACCAATCAGTGGAAAAGTAACCTTGTAGTTTGGCCAACCAATCCCTGCTTAATAACAAACCATAACTTTCTAGTATGTCAACAACAATGATATCTATAGTCTGATGTACTCTAGGATCAGATGAAATCCTAATTAAGACATCTTTGAGTTCCCCTTTACTTTAAAATTTGTCCTATCCAACTATATGATCCTAGTTTTAGTCATTTGTAGAACAACATTTATCTTTTGGAAAACTAAAAAAGGAATAATGTTAGAGGACGCACCTGAATTTGCTACACAGTTATGCACATTAAAATTGAAAATTTCATAGGTGAATAGAAAAGATGGGACCTATGAATTTGAGTATGTGCCTATGCTTGTTGCGTTTATGGTTGTTGCGATTTCTACCTTGTGTACTTCCTATAACTCATCATTAGGAAGGATGTTTTTAGTAGTAGAAACAATATTTTTCTGAGTGACAACTGGGATGAAAGTATCATGTAGGATTTCACATTGTTGTGGTAATGTGCAGATATCAAACATGGGAATGTTGGCTTTTGTCTTCTGCATGCCTTCTATCACATTATAGTCTAGGGCATGTGTAATTGGGTTGATCACTGTTTGGCTTGATTTTTCCTCACATGTTTTGTTATTGTTTGCTACTACATTAAGTTTGGTGTTGTTCCCAACTGAGTTAGACATACTTGGTTTATCTGTGTTGGCTGGGACAACTTTGCCTAATTTTACACTGGTTTTCCCTTGAGTTGGATCATTTGTCTTTGGGGTAGTAGGGGGAGGAGTAATTTTCCTGAGGGGAATCTTTCCATCTTTGGAAGAAGGGATGTCAGGAACTGGGCCTTTACTGCATAAATTGTAATTTCTTTGGAAAACAACTTTGATTATTGGTGGATCTTCCACAAATATTTCTTCTATCTGCTCATTAACTGAGTCTGGACACCAGTCCCAAAAAGGAATAGAAGATTCTAGAGGAACCTCTTCAGTAGTATCACTTTGAGCCTTTGCAGGGTGTTCATCATATAAACTCTATTGATCCAATAATTGATTGATCACCAGGGTCATGGAGTTGACCCATTGAGGGAAAGTTCATTCTAGGTGGTTTTGTTGGTGGTAAGAGAATAAATTACCATTGTTGAAGCTATCTATGTTTAAGGCCATATGAGAGGGTTTGAGTGGTCTTGGTGGATTATATTGTCTCTTAAAGAACGAGTGAAAAGTTTGAGGCTTTGATGATCCTTCACCGACATTCTTCTTGAGATCCACAACTTTGTTTGATAACTTTTTAACTAATTTCACCACATTGTCAATATCTTTTGGCTCCTTTTCGAGTGGTTTTGCTAACAAAAAGAGTTCCTTTCCATCCGATTTGATTTCCTCGGGATGTGAGAGATGCTCATACATGGATAACTCCCTTTCCACTGTCTCAACTTCATTGAAATTAAGTTCCAATGGGTTATTATTAGGCCATTTGATAAACATTCCTATAGAAGGGATCATGGTTGTTGTATAATATTCAATGGCTAAGGACTGAGCATGAGTTGTATTGTTGGTGAACTTAGTCAAGACAATGAGAAATTCCTGGTTGAATTTCTTTACATTTTCCCTCTTATCCATCTTAATGTATCCTAATTCCTTATACAAAGATGTAGTTTTTTTCCTTTCCCTAAATTTTTTGATAAAAACCCTTTCAAAATCGTCTCAACTGGTTATAGAACTGGTTGGTGGATTGAAATACCATGTAGATGCTCTACCTGAGAAGGTGTAAGGAAATAGTCTGTAGTCTACGTATTCCTGTTGGAAATTCAGTAGGTGAGTAGCTAGGAATAAGTTATTTAAATGGTCTTCTAGTGACCCGAATTTGTCTAGATCAAATTTGGGAAGGATCTTGTCTTATTTCCTAGGCATTTCATGATCTGGATTTATGAGCGGAACGAAATGAAAAAAAATATTTATAATATTAACAAAGAGACATAGTGAATAATAATAGATATATAGTAAATCTTGACTTCTATTAAATAAGAAATATGCTAAAAATGTAAAATGTAGACTGAAACAAGTTTGCTAGAATGGTGACAATTTATCTTTGAGAAGAGATGTGACGACTATGCTCATTTCCAATAAGATGAGTACAATGAGGCTATGAAATCCTTTTTACAATAAACATGAATTCCAAAACCCTAAACATCCAAAAACCTAACCCTAGGAGATGAAACACCAAAATTCATGCGGGAGATGAAACGCCAAAATTCATGCGGGCCTCGTTGGGGTAAGTTGGTACATCAACTTCCCGGGGTCGTAACTTTTGCATACGATTTCCATTTTTGGTGCACGATATCCTGTTGGAAAGATATATCCAAGGAATACACATTATGATATCATACTCTGACTCCATTTACAGTTTTATCATGGCAATCCATAAAAAATGTTGTTTAGGGCCTCAAAATGGCCCTGGAAGTTCAGGACCTGAAAACTAGGAAAAAACTGCCAAACTGAGAAACTATCAAGATGATCCATTTGGAATAGGTGGGTGACCACCGATATCCACCTAGATCAATCATCCCCCTTTAGAAAGAAATGATCTCCATTGCATTGAGTTCCCCCATTAGATGAGGAAATTTCTTTTGAATTTGACCCCGGGTGAGCCACTTTCCTTGGTGCAGGAGCTGGCCTACTTTGACAACCCAATAATGGTGGAAAATATGGTGGAAAATGGTGTCAATTGTTCTGCTATATCTAAGGTGTCCAATAATGGTGGAAAATATGGCCAAAGGAGGTCCACATTAAATATTGGATGCAAGCTAAGGAAGGGAGAAATGTTGAGCTCAAAGACATTATCACCCATAGCCTTGGTTATAGTGTAAGGTCCATAGCGGAGCGGATGAAGCTTCCAATGGGACCCCGTAAGGCATTCCTTCTACAAGTGCAACCAAAATTTATCTTTAATTTTTTTAATTTTTTCTTTATCTATTTAAAATAATGTAAAGACAAAAATATCTAAATCATTTTTTTAATTTTTTATTTCCTTTTTAGTGTGTTTTCAATTTTAAAAAATATATATTTTTTAATTTTTTAAACCAAATTTAAAAATAAAAATAAAAAAATCCAAATATATATATAACCAATTTAAAAAATAAAAATTAAAAAAAAAAACAAAACAAAATACATTCACTAAATAAAATGGTTTTTTCTTTAGCAGTAAGCAGTAAGAGTGAGTCGAAGAGAAATTTCAGAGGATATTTTGTTACATTGACAAAACGGATATCACACTCATTCATTAGTTTTACTAACTAAGGACCATGAGACGTGGCAGAATAGCGAACGCCTTCTTTCTTTGTCGCTTCTAGTTGTGGGTTCGTCTCACAGAGTTGAATGATCACTATATGGGGAGCAGGTTAGCTAGGGATTTGAAATCCAATCGATTAATCAAAATTTATATTTTTAACAATTTCATCATTAAATGTATTAAGCATTTTTTTTCTCTAGTTTGATGATGGTTTCGTAGGATTTCTTACTACAATTGATGTGTAAACGATGAGTAATTTATCCATTAAATTTCCAATACCATCTCTGTAAAGAGTTTTTAAGTGAATTTTTATTTATATTTTCCGTCGGAGAAAAGAAGTTTCATTGATATTCAAGTTTGAATCAAAGGACACTTTCCATATACAAGAATATACTGTAATGTGAGTTATGTAGTGCCAAAATCCATAACCCGGTGAATTTATACATTCTTGTATATGACTTCTATCTTAACTTCTATTTCTTATACATTTCCATCATATAAACATTTAGTAGAAAAACAAAAAACTATAACCCACTATCTGTCCTATCTTCCTTTAGAAAATATAGAAATTGACACTCCTGATGAGAGTATCCATTGTAAATTCTTCAAATTGTAACCATCCAGGACGTCGGTCCAAAGTGTTTTTGGACGGGGAATCTACTATAATGTTAAATTGTCTGTGGATGTGCATGCTGTGAAGCCAAGTGAAATGGGATTTATAAGCATGGATATTTTGTTACCAAGGAGATAGAACTTGTGAGTGAATTGTACATTTTCCTTCAAACTAGTCTATAATCACCTTAGAGTCACCTGCAATCAATAATTCATTAAGATGAAGAAACTTTGCCAAAGAGAGAAGTTCCCATAACCCAAGAATATCGTCCTCAGTATTAGTACCCTCACCAACAACAATAGTATCTTTAATCACATGTTATGTGCTAAACTTAAGAAAACGTCCAAATCCACATTTATCTTCGGCAACAACTCCATCAAAGAAACCAATATGCTTGTTTTCAAAGTAAACCAGAGACAAAATATAGTCCAAAATGATACCTTCAGAAGCGTCCTTATATTCCTTGATTGCCATAATAATTTTTCTTCATATTAGGCCATCATTCCGGGACAAATCTTCAAAAATTATTTTATTCCTATAATTCCAAATTCCCCATAGAATATGGAAGGGAATTATCTTGTGATTTGGAAAGGAAAAGAACCAGTAGAGTAGATTTTCTTGTAGTGAAGGTCTATTCTAGTTACCTTTGAATCAAATCTGATTAAGAACCTTCCTCCAGATACTTTGTGATATTTCACAATCAACAAACAAGTGCATTAATGTTTCCTCATCATGTAAGCATAGAGGGAAAACCGACGGGCGTATGCCTCCTCTAAGCCTATAATTCTCTCCTGTGAGAACCCATTTGTGTAGGGAAACCCAAATGAAATAGATAATTTTTTATGGGATCTTAACTTTCCAAATAACTTTATACCCCAAGCAAGGCTCCTCAAAACAATGTTGTGAGACCAGGGCTTCGTAAGCTAGGTTAACAGTGACCTTTTCCTAGGAGAAATTCTAGGACCAACTAATTGTATCCTCTTCATTATTCAAAGAAAATCCACTACTTCTATGCATTGACATAAATATCCCATTCCATAGCATAGGAACCTTCCAGTCTTAAATCAACAGAAGAGAGACAACCAACAACATCCAAGTGGTTGTGAGAAATAGGATTAGAGATATGTGACAAAGAATAAATCTATGCATCATGAAGTAAATTGATCAACTCTGTAGAAATCTTATAGGAGGAATTGCATCAAATGAATGGGTCTTGGCCCACCAAAACTCTAGTACCACATCCCACATTCGAATCACACGATCGCTTCAGAAATGGAAAAGAACCCAAAAGGTGTTTCTAGAAATTAGATGCAATGGGATATTTCTAAACTTCAGTCCTCAACCAGAATATGACATCAACTCCTTTCAAGTATTTTTTTTTCATAACTCTAATCCAAATACTTGAGCCAAACAATGCCCTCCATAAAGATTTTGTAGCTAAACTTTTGCAAACCAGTGAAGATTTTGAATACCCCAACCACCATAAGATTTAGGATTTGTAATCTTATCCCAACCCAATAAATGGATACCGAAAGGTTTCTTTGCTCCTTTCCATAGAAAGTTGGAGAACAATTGACTCAGTTTCTTGATGATGCTTACAAAGACTTTAGCAATGTTGAGCCAATAAACTGGTATATTTTGAAGGACATAATTTACCAGGACTAATATTGCCCCCAAAGATAACCAACGAAAATTCCAATGAATTAATTTCTTATCCACCTTTTGGATCAGCCAAAGCCAATTGTTTATCCTATAGGCATTTGGATTTATGAAAAAGCCGAGGTATTTCATCTCAAGATCCAATTCAACCATCGGAATATCAAAAATATCCATCAGCCTTAATTTTGTCCTATCATCTATATTATGAACAAGAAAATAAGGCTTTTGACAATTTATCTCCATGCCCAATGCCAAGCAAATATCACTGATATTTGACAAATAACAAAGATACACACTTAATTTTAATTATTGTTCATGCATCCTGGGATGAAATGTACAGTTAATCTATTAGGAATAACAGGTAAACCTTTTTCAAATTTTTATATCTAACAATCTTGAAGTTCGTTGTTGAAGAGTTTTATTTAAGATCTATAAATTGCCTTAAATTTAGATAGAGTTCTTAAAAATGTAATATTTGTCTTGCAATTATTTGATAGAGTTCTTAAAGATGTAATATTTGGCTTGTAATTAGGATATGGTTACTAGTTTGATATTTTTCTTAATTTGATTGGGTACTATAGTTTAGGTCATTTTTTAAGACCAAACCAAGAGACACATGCCTTAATAGTTTCCTCTAGGGTTTATGATTCATGTACACAACATCAAACTACCTTAAATGCATTGTAGTGGGAATTATTACTCCATAAGTGGGATATATGCATACTTTTTATATTTAATATAGAATGAATGAGTCTCATGACCCAATCCTTTTTTTATGCCAAAAATAAGAACTCAAGCCCCAACAATTTTTTTTATATCTCATTAAACATGCACACGGTCATAAACCATCACAAAGGCCCTATAATGAGAAATGTTTACATATGAATGGTATATATGAATAAATTTGACAATTGTTGTACCATGGATGAGTTTGTTTAGGTGTAGGAATTAGGGACTTAGGTTCTAATGGTCCCTAATAAGGATCATGGACCATGAAAGGGGCCTCATAGCACCATTACTATTCTTGGGTGACTATAATCCATGTTTAGCACCTCAACCTTGGGTTAGGTTTCCTTCCTTGAAATACCCATTGCTAAAAGCATGCAAGTGGTGCACATATCCCCAATTGGTCACAAAGGACCCCTTTGGGAGGTCATATGTGGTGGTTCAAGGAGGAGTATTTATTATCCCTAGATTCCTAGAAGCACCATTTAGAGAACAAGTGTTCGACAACACAAGTATTCCAACAGAGGATGAACACCTTCAGTAACCACTCACATAACCGGATCAAAGATCAACACACCGATGTTTTCACGTGGTAAAACCCCTACGGGGAAACATCCGCGGCCCCAGCCAACGCGGCCACTTGGAGCAGTTTATTAATGCAAAGAAAAAGATTACAGAGAGATTTTACAAGAGATTTTCTCACAATTGATCATCGGCAAATGACCCTCCATGCTATTTAAATAGAGATCATGGACCAATCGAGTGTTAAGCCACGGATCAATGGCCATTAAGATCGAGGAGAGTATGAACCGTCGAATCACTCTATGTCGGGAACATATCATGACCGTCGGATTGCATAACTACAAATGCATACTAATGCATACTAAAGAAACACACTTTTACCTAACGACATATTAGACCAAGTAGATCTTAACTAACTCCTAAGTGTCTAAATA
>JZKD02S0154676.1:70298-86997 GCA_000966675.3 Picea glauca | reverse complement strand
CCTAACTACAAATGCATACTAATGCATACTAAAGAAACACACTTTTACCTAACGACATATTAGACCAAGTAGATCTTAACTAACTCCTAAGTGTCTAAATATCCTAACAATAAGGTCCATGTTCCTTCCATAGACCATGTCTAGGGCCTCAATACCCATGCCAAGAACTCAAAACATTCAAATGATGTCCATATCACCACACAAAGGCCAAAGATACTCGTAAGACGTCATATACCCATTAGTCACATGTTTTGTGTCATTTCTTTTCCTATATGTCTACATCAGACTTAGGATTAAGGTAACCATGTTGGTGGTATGTAATGCATAAAACACATCAAATTCAACTTTTTTTTCATCTTTTGATATGTATTATTTGGAAGAACCACTACAATATGTTACAAATAGCCATAATTGATGAAAATGCAAACATACATAGACTTGTTTGTGCATATTTCAAATATCTAATTTTTTAAAGATATTCTTTTCTCTTTTTTTCCTATGACATATCTCATTAATGCAGAAACAAACAATCAATATTTCTCTTCTAACTTTTTAGTTCCTTAATGATTTTAAAAAATTTGCATGTGACACTGCTAGACACTAACTTCTACATATTAAAAATATCATATTTCCATTATGTTAAGGCATTCAAATGCTAAACCAATGTTTGACATATAAATTTTATTGTGTGTCTACTTTATTGATTCAAAAAAATTATAAAATAATCATATTTTTTATACATTGATTCCACTATTTAGATATTAAAGTGTTCCACTTACTGTAACATATATCTTTTACTAAAGATCCTTGAAGTGTAGGGAATAAGAGAGCGAGCAAAAGGAGAGCCAAAATACATCACGACTGGTGCGTTAGGGTTTGAGAGCCACCATGGCAGGTCAGGGAGGGGAGCCGCCGCCCCCTCCTTCCCCAGCCTCCTCCTTCAGACGTTTTCTAGAGGCGTGCAACAAAAAGACGACCACATTAGAAGCTCCTAGCTTCGTCAAGAAATTGAAGGATATTCCAGAAATCGATCTTCCCCACGATCAACCAATGAAAGTCGCCCTATCTCTCTCTGAATGAGGGCTCATTGGCCAATTCATGGGCCTCTGACCCTCTTCCAGATCCACAGACAACTGGGTTCAATGAAATTGGAGACCGCTGATAACAAACAGCGTGACCTGCTATGCGGTGGGACGAGGATATTTCATTTTCGAATTTATTTCCCAGGAGGACAGAGATCTGATCTTCAGAAACGGCCCTTACTTCATGGACACACAAGGGATATATCTAAATAGATGGACCCCGAACTTCGACCCTGCCTCAGAAATCCCCAAAGACGTTCCGGTCTAGGTAAGACTTCCCAACTTGCCGATCCACTGCTGGAACCCCTCTTCTCTTCAGGTAATCGGCAATGGTCTTGGGCACTACATCGACCGAGCTGAACCAAGGGATCAGTATTCTTGTGCGCGCATCTGTGTAGAGGTAGATCTGGAGGTTGGTCTACCAGAAGAAATCAAACTGAAGGTCAGAGCCTGGAAACACATTCAAAAGTTGGACTACGAACAACTCCCGTTTAAGTGCAGAGGATGCCACGAATATGGTCACTTCCAAAGAAATTGTCCAAAAGTCCCCACCACCACAGAAAAAGAGGGAGATGAAGGTTGGCAGCAAGCCCGGAAAGGGTGATCAAGAGCAAGAGGCCAAAGATGAGAGCAGACAGAACCACAGAAATCCAAATCCATGGAAGCCCCAGGAAAGGAGAATAGCTTTCGGATCTTAGACCAAAACACGGAGGAAAGTGTGCAAGATCCAAATGAGGCAGCCCTTGCGGAAGGAAAGGAAGGCCAGCACCTGGAAGACAAGGGGAATACGCCAATAGAAGAAGATGGGGCACAAAGCAATCCCCCCCAGCAGCAGGACGACCATCAAAATGTAGAGGATGGGGAGATCCAGATAGGAAGTGATTCAGAGGAAGTAAATGAAATTTGGACCTCCCCAAAGAAAAAAGGAAGAGGTCGGAAATCAAAAATTGATGAAAGGAACCAAAAAGCCCACAACGCTGTGCTAAATGGATCACAATCCACCATCAAATCGGCGTTCATTGGCCATCAAATGTGGAAGCAATCCAAAGCCTCCCAAGGAGGCCACCCCCCCCCCCTAGGTTCCTGATGATCATAACCTCCTGGAACTGTAGAGGAATGGGCAGCAAAAAAAAGGAAGAAGCTCTGAAAGATATCCTCAAATCTTCAAAAGCTAGTATCCTACTGCTCCAGGAGACCAAAATGAGCCAGCAAGATGTGCTCAGAACCTTATCGAATGTTTGGAAAGGAAGTCAAGGAGTCGTCGGGGACACACGGGGGGCTTCAAGAGGGATTTGTACTCTTTGGGACACCTCCAGAATCGACATGATCAACTCCCATATTTGCATGCAATGGATTCATACCAAATTTCACCACAAAAATACTGGATTTCAGGTAAGCATATTTAATATTTATGCTCCTCAGCTATTAGGGGGAAAAAATCACTGTTGGGATTCTTTGCAGACCTATCTCCAGCAAAACAATCTCTCCAATATTATTCTTGGAGGAGACTTCAATGAAACGTTGGCCCAGGATGAGAAAAGGGGAGGCTCGATCGTGAGAGATCCAGCCAGAGAATGGGTAGAAGACTTAGCTCCCGCATGGGACCTTCTCGATATAAAACCCACCAAGGGTCGTTACACATGGACAAATAAGAGAATTGGCCCAGGTCACATCGCTGCCAGATTAGACAGGTTCCTTGTACAAAGCTCCTTCCTGGTGCTAGGACTTGAGGCAAAAATAGAAATTCTGACCCACAGTGCCTCAGACCATAAACCAATTCGTCTAGAAATCAAGAAAGACCAAGTCAAAGGGCCCATCCCCTTCAGATTCATCCCAAATTGGATCTATGATAAAGGATTTGATGATATTGTCACAAAAGTGTGGGCCACTATAGTCCAAGGATCAACATCCCATGTTTGGGAGGAAAAAATAAAAATGCTGAAATATGCACTGAAGTCTTGGGCCAAAAATCAGCCAAGCCTAGCAGCAGCTCGCCTAGAAGCCCAAGGCCTTCTTGAAGCACATCAGATGATAATGAAACAAAAGGAGATCACTCTGGAAATTTTGAAAGAGGAGGACAACCTCCAAAGGCAATGGCACCAAGCTTGCAGATTGGAGGAAAATTATTGGAGGCAGAAATCTAGAATTTTATGGCTGCAAGAAGGAGACCGAAACACAGCCTATTTCCACAAACAAGCAGAGGCAAGAAAACATTACAAGGCAGTTACGAAAGTGCAGGTCCAAGACAAAATAATAGCAGATCCAGATGGAATTAAACAAGAAGCATATGACACTTTTGAGAAATTATATACAGCCCCAAAGGATGTGGATTTAGACCAGCAAGCATACCCCCTCACGCTAATTCCAAAACTAATAAATGCAGACATCAACAGTAAGCTAACAAGTGAGATTACGTAGCAAGAAATAAAGGAGGACCTTGATTAGATGAATCCCGACAAAGCTCTGGGCCCAGACGGGTTCACTGCCAGGTTCTATCAGCATTGCTGGGAAACCATCAAAAAGGACTTAACCAAAATGATCCAGAAGTCACAAAAGGTTAGCAAGTTGGGAGGAAGCACCAACTCCTCCTTTCTAGCCCTCATTCGGAAAGAAAAAGGAGCGATCTCCTTCAACAGATTTAGGCCAATCTCCTTATGCAACACAAGCTATAAAATAATTGCCAAAGTAATAGCTAATCGCCTCAAGATAGCGCTTCCTCTTATTGTTCCAGAGAATCAAGGAGGTTTCATCCAAGGGAGACACATTGCCGACAACATCATCCTGGTCCAAGAGGCGATCCACTCCAGCGTGCAAAGGAAAGAAAAAGGTATGGTCATCAAACTGGATCTTGCTAATGCTTTTGATCGAGTCAGACATGCATTTTTGTTTGAAGTTATGAACAAGTTCGGATTTGATTCACACTTCATAAGTTGGATTAAAGCATGCATTGGCTCCCCTTGGATAGCCCCCCTGGTGAATGGGAAGGTCTCTGGCTTCTTCAAAGCCTCTAGGGGGCTAAGGCAGGGTTGCCCTCTATCGCCCCTGCTCTATGCTCTTCAAGCTTCAGCTCTAAGCTACCATCTAGGAAACACCCAAATTAATAAAGACCTCATGGGACTAAGCATAACACAAGGGGTGAAAGACATCAATCATGCCCAATTTGCAGACGACACGTTGTTGTTGGGAGGGGCAAGCCCCATCATAGCGAAAAAATTTAAGGAAGAGTTGGACGCCTATGCAGCAGCTTCTGGCAGTGAAATAAATCTAGCCAAGAGTAACATTTATGGATGGAACATCACTCCAAATGAAATGATGAGAATCACTCGCGTTCTTGGGATGGAGGGGCACACAAAATGGGATTCTTTTCAGTATTTAGGAGTCCCAATCTTTAAGTCTACACCAAGAGCTTCTCACTGGAGCCATCTAACTGAAAAACTAAAAAGAAAGTTCTCTTCTTGGGGAGCCAACTGACTAAATTTAGCAGGTAAGATAGTCTTGATAAAAGCTGTAGTAGCAAGTCTCCCAATCTATCAATGCTCGCTGCTACCAGCCCCAGCCACAGTCATTCAAAGTCTTGAAGCATTTCAACGAAGATTCTTCTGGGAAGGAGGAAAGCAAGAAAAGAAGAAGCTGCATCTAGTTAAATGCGAAAAAGCCACAAAATCCTACATGGAAGGAGGTCTTAATCTGAAGAACACAAGGACTCAAAATCTGGCCCTAGGGGCAAAGCTTCTATGGAAAATGGTAACTGGAAAGATTACTTAGAGTAAGAAAGCCCTCTGGAGGAAATACTTCCGAGGACCTCAGGAAAGAAGCTTAGAGCTCCCATGCAAGGAAGGGAAAATCTCTCCCATCTTTGCTCTCTGCAAAAAGGTGATCCCTCTCTTCACCCCCCCACCTAACATGGATACCGAAAAGTGGCAAGAAAATAAGAATCTGGACAGACTCGATAATGGGCGATCCTCCCCTAGAACAGCACCAAGAACTCCAAGACCTTAAAAGATGGATGGGCAGTCAAAATCTCTCAACTCTTTCAGACATTGCAGATTGGGAAGCAGAAAGGCCTCATATTTGGCAAGGATGGGCAGCCCCAAACAGACCCGCCAACTTAGAAAGGCAATGGACTACTCTCAAGAAGTTGCTGCAAGGGAAAGCTCCGCTAAAAAAGGCAGGCAAAGACAAACGAGGTTGGGGCAGGAAAGCCCAGGCTTATACCATAGCTGAAGGATACCAACTCTTCAATTCAGTCCCCACTGCTTTGCCGAATATAGCCCTGTGGAAGGCGGTCTGGAATTACCGCTCCCTTCCAAAAGTTGACCTCTTGATCTGGACCTTGGCACATAAAAGCATCCCAACGAGGGAGAACCTCAAAAAAAGGGGCTGGGAAGGGCCCTTTAGATGCCCACTTTGCCGTCAAGAGGAAGAAACAACCGATCATCTCCTCCTTAATTGCATTTACTCCAAAGAAGTCTGGAAGAAAATGACAGGACCCCATCTAATCACCATATTCCCCACTGATGTAACAAGCCTTCTCCTCCAATGGGATATCATGTGTCCCTTTGCCAGAAAAAAAAAGAACCAAACTCACTGGATATGGGGATTGTTACCAAAGCTCGCCCTCTGGAGTCTCTGGCTAGAGCGAAACCATAGAATTTTTAGGGACAACCTTTTAAGTGAAGATAGATTGGTCACCAAAATTCAAGCATCTATGGGGGAGAGTTGGATGCACATCTCAGCCCCACAGTCGAGCTTCATAATCTGGATGAAGATCAGAGGAGCTGGATAGCTCATTTCAATGTCCCAGGTCTAGGAAGCCCACATCGAACGCCTCCCAACAAAGAACCATGGGAGATCAGGGAAAGGGGAAACGACTTTGTCAATTGGAAATGTAAAATCAAAACTCCTATTCTCCATTTCGATGGGGCCTCGAAAGGGAACCCAGGGCCCTCAGGAGGAGGGGGCACGATTGAAGAACCTAATCAAGACAAAGTTACGCAGTATGCACTTGGGCTCGGTATAGAAACCAACAATAGGGCTGAGGCATTGGCTCTCTGGCAAGGATTGAAATTGGCTTTAAAACTCAAAATCCTGGACTTAACAGTAATAGGTGACTCAAGAATTATAATACAGGCCATGGTTAAGAGATCCAAATCTCAAAGTATAAAACTCAACAGTCTCCTTGACAAAATTCGACTTATATCAAGTGAATTGAATTCCTGTCATTTCTATCATGTGTTAAGGGACCAAAACTACAGTGCTGACCAAGCAGCCAATCAAGACGTGTTACTGGAGGAAGGTACTCTGTCAGTTAATGGCACATTGGAACGAGTGGAGATCCCATGATCCCACGCAGACCTTAAGCTCTCACCCAAATGCTGAGTCGCGTAGGTACAAGGGATCTAAGCAAATCAGGCATGAAGACAGGAATATTTGGGTTGATTGGCACACAGGCTCAGCCAAGTACCAAGAGAAAGCATGCCCAAGATTGGAGGTAGACACAGGATCCGCGCAGCTCATCTAGTTCTTAAAGATAATGATGAGGCAATGCAAAAAAGAAATAAAGGGAGCTTGGCCCCCTCACAACCCAACTCAAGGATCGATCTGCAAGACATGCAGGCACAAAGAGAGGGCAAGGAACCAGAGCGAGCAACTCCAGGCACGCGAAGTGAGAGCAAGTAGGAAGATGGCGTCTTCCTCCAAAGGGACAATGAGTACAGAAGAACGATTGAAGGAGATGGATAAAACTCTTGCAAATTTGCAGCAGATGCTACAACACCAGTTAGACTTCTTGGAAAATCTGGATGTGGAAGATGGACGCAGGTTGGAACAACTTGAATCAGACATCTCTATGACGAAAATTGGGTTTGCTGAAGAATTGGACAAGCTTCATAAAGAACTGAAGAATCCTCAGCAAGAATTTGATGAAAGAATGGAACAACTGGAGGCTAAAATGGCCCAACTGAATAGCAGTTGGAACCAGGATGAAGAGAAGTAATTTCTATGTTAAGTGTCATTGTAATAAGCTCTCAAAGCAGTCTAGCATTGTATTAGCCATGGCTTTAAATAAGCAGTATAGTAAGCAATTAGGGAGCTCCGTCAGTCAGTAGGACCTGTATCAAAGTTGTTTGTAATCAAGTTAAAAGACCCAAAGAAACACTGGGCATTTTGTAAACTGAACCAGTGGCTCTGCCACACTTTTTAATATAATCTCATATCCGTTTATGTCAAAAAAAAAACATATATCTTTTACTCATCAAAAAATGTCAATGTTATAAAAATCAAAATTGGTATTCAATTTTCTAGGTTTTATCTTCTTACCTATATAAATTAAAGGATATTTATTTTTCAGATTTCTATTACATATATAGAATATATATATCAACACAATTAAATTTCATTTATGATTATGGTGATTTTTATTAAAATAATTAAATATTATATTTATTTAAGCTTATAATTTGTAAAGATAAATAGTTGTAGAGAAAAGTCACATCTTATTTGTTAGATAACACAAACTAATGAATGTGTGTTTTCACTTCAACTTAAATATGGTTGATGCCTTTTCTTTTCTTTTGATTTGATTTAATTTTTTTATCTTCATTATTAGAAGAAAAAACAAGAAAAAATAAAAATAAAGATAGAAGATAGAAGAAATGGTAATCATCATCAATTTTCTTCTATCTTTGTTAATCTATTTTTCTTAATGTGATTTCTTATATCTTCACCAAAAGATAAGAGAAATCACAATTATAATTATTTTCTTTTATAATAAAAATCATCTAACATGATAGAATACAAATAATAACTATGAAAAGAGAAATTAGAATCATAATTTTTATTTTTTATTTTTGATAAAAACATAACAAATCATATAATAAAAATCATTTAACATGATAGAATAAAAATAACTATGATTATGATTTTTTTTTGTCTTTGCTTTATTTTTCTTCTATCATATTAAATAACTTTGTTTTTAAATTATGTGATTTTTTTTTCTATTATATTAAATTAAAAGAAAAATCATAGAAGAAAATTCATTTATTATTTTTGTTTTTCTTTTTCTTGTTGAATGAGTTTTTTTTTTCCATCTTGTTAATGATATTAAAACCAAGATAATGAAAGGTTTGATTTTTTTATTTTTATTTTTAAATATTTTTTCCTAAAGTGAAGATAGAAAAAAACAATGAAAGGAAAACATGAAATTTTATTTTTTGTTTTTATTTTATTTTTTCTAAAATTAAAATAGAAAAAAATAATAATCAACCAGAAAAAGGGAAAAAAATAATAGTAAATAAGAATGAAAATTTCATTTAAAAAAAAGAGAAAAATGGAAACAAAGACGAAGAAAATGATAGAAGAAAGTCATTTAGAAAAACAATAAATGGTAATAGAAATGTCATTTTGTTTTAGAGGTCTAGAGTAAGACACTCTGTAAGTCGAAACTCTCGGGGACACCTCAAATCCAACCATGTTAAGGGTTGGTGTTGTCCAGGACTTTGACAACTTAGATGCCTGAGTCTTTCACCATTACCAAAAAAAATAAAAAAACAATTAGAAATGTCATTTTAAAAACAAAACAAAAATGAAGAAAAACACAAAAAAACATCATTTAGAAAAATCTAAATGACTTTTCTTTTGTTCTGATTCATATTTTTTATATAGTAATTTTTTTTTCCTACTTTTTTCTTAAAGTAATTAGAAAAGTCTAAATAACTTTTTTTTCCCTTTATTGATTTTTAATGGTTTTTCTTTATGTTAATACCTTCAAATACTAAACCAATGTTTAACATATTAAATTTAGTGTATAACTACTTTATTGATTAAAAATATATATAAAACAATCTTTTTTTTTACATTGATTCTATTATTTAGATATTAAAGCTTTCCACTTACTGGAACATATATCTTATACCCATAAAAAAAAATGTCAATGTTATAAAAATCAAAATTGGTAGTCAATTTTCTAAGTTTTATTTTCTTAGCTATACAAATTAAAGGATATATATTTTTTAGATTTCTATTACATATACAAGATATATCAAGCCAATTAAATTTCATTTATGATTATGATGATTTTTATTAAAATAATTAAATATTATATTTATTTAATCTTATAATTTTTAAAGATAAATATATATCAAGCCAATTAAATTTTATTTATGATTATGATGATTTTTATTAAAATAATTAAATATTATATTTATTTAATCTTATAGTTTGTAAAGATAAATAATTGTAGAGAAAAATCAAGGTTTCTTGTTTTTGAAATAATACAAATTTTGTTTTTAAATAATGTGATTTTTTTCTATTATGTTAAATTAAAAAAAATATATCATAAAAGAAAATTCATTTATTATTTTTATAATTTTGTTGAATGAATTTTTTTTTCTATCTTGATAAATGATTTTTTGTTTTTATTTTTTCCCTCATCTTTTCTTGACAAAAAAAGATAATGATAATTTTCCCGTGTGCTTTTTTTTAAAATTCTTTTTTTTCTAAAATAAATATAGAAAAAAAAACAATTAAAAGAAAAAATAATTTTTTTTTCTTTGTTTTTATTTTATTTTTTCTAAAACTAAAATAGAAAAACAAAAATCAACAAGAAAAAGGAAAAATATAATAGTAAATAATAATGGAAATTTCATTTAAAAAACAAAAAATAATAATAAATAATAATAAAAATTTCATTTAAAAAACAAAAGAAAAATAAAAACAAAGACTAAGAAAATTATAGAAAAAAAGTGATTTAGAAAAATAGTAAATGGTAATATAATTGTAATTTTAAAAACAAAACATACTAAAGAAAAACCAATAAAACCACAAAGAAACGTTGTTTAGAAAATTCTAAATAACTTCTCTTTTCTTTTGATTTTGATTTTTTATATTATAAGTTTTATTTTTAATCTTTATTTTTTTCTTAAAGAAAAGAGAAAAATCTAAATAACTTTCTTCTTTGTTGATTATTATTTATTTTTTCTTTTTATTTAATTTATTTTTTCAAAATATTTTTTATTAAAAAACTTTTTTTCCATATTTTCTTAAATTATAGTTAGAAAAAAAAATATGAAATAAAGAAAATGGTTTTTTTCATTTTAGCTTTCTTTTAGTGGTAAGAATGATTAAGGATTGAAATTTCAAAATTGAGAAGCACATCTTTCTTTTAGTGGTAAGAGTGATTTAGGATTGAAATTTCAAAATTGTGAAGTACATCAAATTTGATGATTATAATTACTATAATATATTGTTTTTAACTTTATTCGACTAACAATTTGTTCTTCAGATTTCATTTTTTTTTATTAGAAGAAAATTTTCAAAGATATTTAGGTTGCACCAAAAACATGCATATCACAAGCTTTCTTAGGTTTACATTGATATTTAGGTTGCACTGAACATAGATATGACAAGCTTTCTTAGGTTTACATTGATATTTACTTTGCATTGAGAACACATGTATTTTTTACATCTACTTCATTATTTAGATATTAAAACTTTCCACTTATTGGAACATATATTTTATACTCATTAAAAAAAAAATGAATGTTACCAAAATCAAAATTAATACTCAATTTTCGAAGTTTTATCTTCTTACCTATACAAATATACAAATTAAAAAATATTTTTTTTTAGATTTCTATTACATATACAAAATATATTAAAAAATTAAATTACTTTTTTTTTTTTTAAATAAAAAAGGAGTAGTACCTGCTATATTAGATTATCTCAAAACTTTGACAAAATAAACAGAGTCATGGCTACAGTCACCAAAAATGCTGTCGGTAACCGGAAATCAGCATAAGTGGGAGGTAACTAGCAGTTATACAGTAATACAATAAGAAAAGAGACATCTGTCCTGCCCGGAGGAAACTAGGATAGATGCCAATGGTCCAGATAAACCTAAAACAATTACACAGTTAAATTAAAAACCTGGATAACAGAAGAACCTAGGCACCCGGTGACGTGTCGCGTCCTCCAGTTTGCCAAGTCCCCGCCGGGATGGAAAAAGTCTGCATGCACAAGGGGCACTTTTGCTGAGCTGGAGCCCCGGAGAACGCATCGAGTAGGAGATCCATGCGCTGGCCCATGAGGAGGGCCCTGTGTTCCAAGTTCGACATGTGGATATGGAGCTCGAACACCAAGGCCAAGTGTTCTTCACTGAGGAGAGGACCATGCATTTCACCACCCAAGCCACTAGGAGGAGCATTCTTCAGTTCCACAGCTTCGCCAATGCCAACCGCAAGCATCCTTTGCACCACAATCGTCTCTGCGTTCACAATCTTCTCGGCACCTGTAGCGTGCAGGTCAACCGTCCATGGGATTTCTTCAACCATGCAGCCAGGTAGGTCGTCTTCCGTAGTCGGGATACACTTGGTGCCCTGCCTGCTGAGCGTGTCCATGGCACTTGGCTTCTCGTCGCACGGCAAGTCCCCAATCGAAAGGTCCTCCTCGACGACGCAAGATGGAAACAGCTCCGTGGTCTCGGTCTCCTTCCCTGCCCTGCTGCAGCTAGCTCCCTGCTTGACGATGGTGTCGAGCAACGCCCTCCTCTCAACCCGGGCCTTCTTCTTGAGAATGGACGACGCCAAAGCCAGAGCACATTGAAGTTCCTCCTCCCGGTGCCTCTGCGCTTTGTGTGCTTCCCAAGCTAAGCCCCGTCGAGGCTTTCCTCACTTCCTGACCATTGTACCCAAGCAAATGCCAATCAAATGCAGAGCTGAATTAGAAAGAAACCAGGTCGAGAGCGGTTGCGGGTGCTGGGCGCAGGCAAGCCGACTCTGTCTAGACACACATAGAATCCACCAGCCCTGGAAAATCTTCTCAGAGTGTAGGGAGAAGGCGGAAAATAACCATGGAATAGCCACACCAGGAGCCTTCCCTCGCTGCTCGGGCTCAAAAGAAAAACCATAACCAAACTGCCGAAGCCTCCGTCCATCCATATCCGCAATGAAACCGTGTGCACAGGGGGGGTTAATGTTCGCGCGAGGGAGGAGTACCTCCATTGCATGTCCTCTGCTATGGCCGTCCACCATCGTTAATGCGGATGTGTGGGTGGCGGCCATCATTCATTAAACCATAGCTGAGTGCACGTCCGGGTGTCATCTCCTCTATGCCGCGTGTCACCCCATCCGGGGAAAAAATTAAATTACTTTTATGATTATGATAATTTTTATTAAAATAATTAAAACATTTATTTGTTAAATAATTTTAAAAAAATATAATTTCTAAAATCTTTGTCAAAAATAAGAGAAAGATTCACCATCATAATTATTACTATTTTTTTAACAAAAATATGACAAAAAAAATAACAAGATATAACAAAAATAATTATGATTATGATACAAAACATTTAACAAAATATAACAAAAATAATTATGATTATGATACAAAACATTTAACAAAATATAACAAAAATAATTATGATTATGATTTTTTTCTATCTTTACTTTATTTTTGTTGAATCACATTAATTAACTTTGTTAATAATGTGATTTTTACTGTTATTTTTTTATTATATTAAATTTAAAAATCATAAAAGAAAAGTATTTTACTATTTTTTTTCCTTTATTTTTTTAAATGTTTTTTTTTTTTTTTAATTTTGTTAAATAATTTTTTTTGTTCCCATTATTTTTTCCTATGTTTTTTTCTTTTCTTCTTAAAAAACAAGAAATTGATTTTTTTTTAATCTTTTTTATTTATTTTAATTTATTATATCTGTATTTGCATTATTTTTTTCCTCTGTTTTTGTCTTTTCTTCACAAAAGCAAGATATTGAGAATTTTTGTGATTTTTTTTCTTTGTTTTGATTTATTATATTCTCAAAGTTAAGATAGAAAAAACAAATCATAGAAAAAACAAATCAAAGTAAAAAATTAAATTAAATTAAAATGAAAATGACTTTTAAATGAAAAAAAGAAAAATAAAAATAAAGACAAACAAAATGATAGGAGAAAAATTATTTAGAAATACATTAAATGAAATAAAAAATATCATTAAAAAAATAAAAGAAAAATAAAAACAAAATCCAAGAAAATGATAAAAGAACTTAGAAAAGTCATGATGACGAACTTAGAAAAGTCATGATGACAGTGGAAATGTTTAAAAAAAATAAAATCCAAGGATATGATAGAAGACTAAATCACTTTTCTTATTTTGATTGTCATTTTTTTTTCTTTTATTTTTAATTTAAAAAAAAAATATATATATATATATATATATATATATATATATCTAAATCTAAATGATTTTTTTTTAACTTTTTGTTTTCTAAATTGAAAAATAAACTTATTTTTTATTATTTTTATTTTTTATGTTTTTTAAATTGAAAAAAAAGTTATTTTCTATTATTTCTATTTTTAACTTAAATTAAATATATATATATATATAACCAATTTAAAAAACAAAAAAAAACAAAAGACATTTCAAAGGATTGACAAAATGGATATCACACGCATTCATTAGTGGATGCCAACTTTCTTGGTCGCTTCTAGCTGTGGGTTCATTTCACAGGGTTGAAATGTCACTATATGGGAAGCAAGGTCGGTAGGGATTTGAAATCCAATCGATTAATCAAAATTTATATTTTATATTAAATGTATCAAGTCCTAACCATTTGTTTTATATTACATTAAACATGCACAAAGTTATAAGCCATCACAAAGGCTTTATAATAAGAAATGTTTACCTATAAATGATATATATGAATAATTTTGACATTTTGTGTAACATAAATGGGTTTGTTTAGGTGTAGGAATTAGGGACTTGGGTTCTAAAGGTGATAAGCCACCATAAAGGTCCTATAATAAGAAATGTTTACCTATAAATGGTATATATGAATAATTTTGACATTTTGTGTAACATAAATGGGTTTGTTTAGGTGTAGGGATTAGGGACTCGGGTTCTAATGGTCCCTAATAAGGATCATGGGCCATGGAAGGGGGCTCATAGCACCCTTAATATCCTTGGGTGACTAGAAATTATGTTTAGTGCCTCAGCTTCAGGTTAGGTTTCCTTCCTTGAGATACCTATTGATAAAAGCATGCAAGTGGTGTCCATATCCCTAAATGGTCATTAAGGACCCCTTTGGGAGGTCATATGTGGTGGTTCAAGGAGGATTATTTCTTAATCCCTAGATGCCTAGAAGCACCATTCAAAGCATAAGGTCCATGTTCCTTCCATCGACCATGTCTAGGGACTCAAGACCCATGCCAAGCGCTCAAAACATCCAAATGATGTCCATATCCCCACACAAAGGCCAAAGATACCCTTAAGAGGTCATCTCACCCATTAGTCACATTTTTTTTTTCATGTCTTTTCCTATATGTCTATATCAGACTTAGGATTAAGGTAACCACATTGGTGGTATGTAATTCATAAAAAAATTATCAAATTCAACATTTTTTTCATCTTTGATATGTCTTATTTGGACCAACCACTACAATATGTTACAAATAGACATAGCTCATGAAATTGCAAACATATATAGATTTTTTTATGCATATTTGAAATATCTTTTTTCTTTAAGAAATAATTTATTTTCTCTTTTCCTGTGACATATCTCATTAATGCATAAACAGACAATCAATATTTCTCTTCTAACTTTTTAGTTCCTTAATGATTTTTAAAATATTGCATGTGGCACTACTTTATTGATTCAGAAAAATTAGAAAACAATCATATTTTTTTATACATTGATTCCATTATTTAGGTATTAAAGTGTTTCACTAGAACATATATCTTATACTCAAAAAAAAAATTCAATACTATAAAAATCAAAATTGGTACTCAACTTTCTAAGTTTTATGTTGTTACCTATACAAGTTAAAGGATATTTAATTTTTAGATTTCTATTACATATACAAAATATATCAAAACAATTAAATTTCATTTATGATTATGATGATTTTTATTAAAATAATTAAATGTTTTATATATTTAAACTTATAATTTGTAAAGATAAATAGTTTATTTGCCAGAATGTGTGCTCTATGTGTGTTGTCAGTTCTAAGTAAATATGATTGATACCTTTTCTTTTGTTTTGATTTTCATTTATTTTTTGCATTTTCATTATTATTATTATTAGAAGAAATAACAAGACAAAATAAAAATAAAGATAGAGATAAAAGAAATGGTAATCATACTCATTTTTCTTCTACCATTGTTAAATGATTTTTCTTAATGTGATTTCTTATGTCTTAACCCAAAGATAAGAGAAATCACAATCATAATTATTTTCTTTTATTTTTGACAAAGACATAAGAAATCATATAATAAAAGTCATCTAACAAGATAGAAGAAATATAACTATAATAAGAGAAATGACAACCATAATTATTTTCTTTTATTTTTGATAAAGACATAACAAATCATATAATAAAAGTCATCTAACAAGATAGAAGAAAAATAAATATGATTATGATTTTTTTCTGTCTTTGCTTTATTTTCCTTCTATCATATTAAATGACTTTATTTTTAAATAATGTGGATTTTTTCTATTATGTTAATTCTTCTAACTTTTTTTCTTAAATAATGTGATTTTTTTTCTATTATGTTAAATTTAAAAAAAAATCATAGAAGAAAATTCATTTATTATTTTTATTTTTCCTATATCTGTTTGAATGAGTTTTTGTTTCTCCTTTTTTTTTCCCTCTGTCTTTTGAGCTTTTCTTGACAAAAGCAAGATAATGAGAGTTTTCTTTAAAAAAAAAAAAAAACTTTTCCAAAGTGAAGATAGAAAAAAAAAACAATTATAGGAAAAAAAACTATTTTTTTTCTTTGTTTTTATTTTATTTTTTTTAATTAAAATAGGAAAAAAATAGACAAAAAAAAGAAAAAAATAATAGTAAAAAAGAATGGAAATTTCATTTAAAAAAAAGAAAAATAAAAACAAATACCAAAAAATGATAGAAGAAAATTCATTTAGAAAAACAATAAATGATAATAGAAATGCCATTTTAAAAACAAAACAAAAACCAAGAAAAGCAAAAAGAAACATCATTTAGAAAAATCTAAATGATTTTTCTTTTGTTTTGATTCTTATTTTTTTATAGGGTAAGGTTTTTTTTTTTTTTTGTTATCTACTTTTTGTAAGTTAGGAGAATATATTAGATTCTGTTAAAGAGCAAAAGTTACAGATGTCATAATATCCCGAGAGACCGTGGCAACATCGCCCTGGTGGGAAACCAATGCTGCCACATGGCTGTTAAGTTTACAAATGTCCATGCAGAATTCAAAAACTGTAAAAAGCAAAAATTGTGCTAGTCCTAGAGTTAGGATGCCACGCAGGGCGAGACCCCTGTAAACTAAACTATCTGGAGACATAAAAAACTTGAGAAACCTGAGTAAGTTGGAATTATCCGGAGCTGAGGTCGGGCCTCCGTTCTTTCCTTTGATCCTGCGTAGTATCCTTTCCCGAAGTCCTTGTGTCCAGGATAGTGTGTCGGAGATCCAGAAGAAGAGATTCCAAAAGTTCCTCGCGACGATTCTGACCATCTTCCCGGCTTTGCAGCTCCTTGATGGCGCACTTGACGTCCATAATCGAGCTCTTGATGAAATCCAGCGAGTTCTTCACAATCTCCAACCCGACGCACCGGGAATAAGCAATTGGGAGCGGAGGGGGTGGT
>JZKD02S0154676.1:28648-44034 GCA_000966675.3 Picea glauca | reverse complement strand
ATTTAATTCTAACAACTCATTGTGCAGGAACCGTATAGATTTTCATTGATGTGCGAAAAGATCGAGGAGATCTCCTGTTAGTATGCATTAAACCAAGATTTGCAGGGGGTTATATTATTCCTTCCGAGTGTTTATTTCAAAATCATGAAATGTCTTTCGCACGTCGTTAGCTTGGCACATTCACGAAACCTCCAATCCTTAATTTCTCTTCGTCATACTCACCACCTTCACACTTCTAAATATGCAATAAGTAAGCCTTACTTCTAACAGTTCATCATGCACCACCCAGTTCATATTTTGTGGAGAGTTACATTATCATCTCTAACAGTTTATTTCAACAATCGTCTGGAGAAAACCAACATTCTCATAAAACTATGGCATCAACTCGACAACAGTTCTATGGAGATACAGTGAACATCTTTGAGCGCGAGGACCAGAAATTCCAGTGGTCCAGGGAATATTCTTATTACTCAACCTCTGCCACCCAGAACCAAGTAATTTGGACCTTTGGGATTTCTCTTCCAGGCTGTGTCCCTGAATCTTTTGACTGTAAGGAGTTGGTCTCTTGGTGCCCTGATAAATTTATTTCATACAAAATAATTATTCCACTGTGGGACTGCTATTCTGTTTCTTTTTCACCTTAGGTCTTCCGCCAGATGTTAATATTGTCGGATCCAACATTGACGTTCAGAGGAGAAGATTGCAAATAGTTCCTAGCAAAGCATAATAATGGGTTGGGCCTCTTGCCCCATTTATTGGAAGAACCGCTTGTAGTTCCTGAAGATATCACAAGCTTTCAAGTTAGTTCATTTAGAAATCCATTCCACGAAATTGCCTGGATGTTTACAAGAATAACAGGAGAGGAATCCACAAAAACTGTTTCCTGGATGGCTCTCTATATTTTGTATTTCATGGTCAACGAACTAGCCATTTTTTTTTGGGGAAAGTTAACTTCCCATGAAATTTGTTCCCAGTTTTCAAGCTTCAAAAGGGAAAAGAAAATTTATATGTCATCCTACTTAGTTTTTGTGATAGCACATTCCTGCCAGTTTCCAGAACTGTCTCTGTCCAAGAATGTCAACTAGGAATTCGACCCAGTACCGTTCTGGTACCAGGCCTTGTGGAAGCACAGGGCTTCCCACTGTTTTTATGGGGTTTTTAATGGCTTTGTGTATGTTTTCAAAGTTTTGTTGTTAGGAGAAGATGCTCCCTGCATATCTGAACAGGCAACCATTTTTTTAGACAGGAAGGGGACACTTGAACATTTGGATAATTACATTGTCATAAGCATTTTTGTCTCTTGGGAAAAACCTGCTCTCCTTCCATGTCACATTACAGAAATAATGTTTGTTGCAGAAATAGCATGTCAATACAACTACTAGTTGCATCTATTCCAAGCGAAGAGAAAAAAAATTTCATTCCTCTGCCTTGGAAATTCGGGGACTTTGTGCTGAAAAACATCAACAAAATTGACGAATTCACAGTACATTCTAGCAACATCAACTTGAGATATGCTGAAAGCCTAAGAGGGTTCAACCCCGATAAAAAATTTCGACAACATTTATGAACACTTGGCTTCAGTGATTTTCTTTTCAAAAAACACATGTCCGAATACAGAAACACTAGTGACAACGCTCCTGCTTCTGATGCTGATGACCTAGACACATTGCAAAGCAACACTAAATTGAACAGGAAGCATGGGAAAGGCCCCAGTGAAAAGAGTGTTCAATTGGTGAATAACACTACAAAAAGTACGACATCTCGGAGCATCGCACCAACAGCCCACCACAACAATAAATAAACTCAGATTTTTTCAAACAAAGGAGGAGATAACGACCCTCCTTACTCTAAAATTGATAGTTCTCACAAGCTTTCAGTAGACAAGAAGAGAAGAAAAAATGTGGGACAAACGAAAGAGCCCGAAATTCAGAGTGAGAACATGGAACTTGAGGATGATCTGGATAGCATTCTTCGCTACCTTTATCAACCTGGAGATTCCATCCAGCATAGTCATCCAATGGACATATCTGATACCAAAATTTTTGACGAAGATGGATCCTTCATGTTCTAGAGCACTGTTTTTGACAGCCGGTCCAAAAAATTGATCATTGAAAAAAAAATATAAAAAATAAGAAAGAAAAATATCGTTCAAAGGTTAACCTTGCAAACATGAGGTCGCCCCAAATATGTTAACTTCACATAGTGAGCGTAGATGCACTTCATGATTCCATTGGACGCATCGAGCCCGAAAATGCAAGACTGAAGGACCAGGTCAAGGAATTGGAAGACTCTTTGATTCCTATGTCGTTGTTTGCCAATCCTTTGGCAATAGCCATGCCTTCCACCCCTGCAACCAGCTTAAAAGGATCCTCCAGCCTCCTCACATCCTGTAAAGGATATGTGCAAAATAATATCAAGAAAAGAATGGAACTGGTTACTGAGGCGTGGGAAAGATCACAAACCATCACTTCCCTTGGAAACAGGGCACATAGTTTGCTCAAACATTTGTAGGCGGAGTTAAAACATGAAGAAAATTTATATTTAAACACAGTCCTTACTTTTGGCACCATTTTCAAGAACATGAAAGAAACAAAAAGAAGACAACAAGATCTTCCATCCAAAAATCGGATCGGTCAATTAAATGCATGCTGGAAAGAAAAAGTGAAGAACATGCATATCATTGTCCAGTCATGTGAACAAGACATATCAAAGAAAGAAAAAATATTCACAAGGTTGTCTAGAATAAACTTATCCGGAAGGACCAACGACTTCCAAGACCCCAACTTAATCGTCAACTCCTTGCCCTTAACTAGGCAAGACTTCGATAAACAGGTTGATATGTTTAAGGCGTTGTCTTTGGAAAAATTTTACAGCATCCGTGAATATGGTCAATATCACGTCCACGACTGTTTAGTTGACTATTCAGTACAGAATGAGGAAATTGATCAGGCTTTGCGTAATCTTTCTATCGACTTTGGGGAATTAGAAAATGAACTTTTCAACATTAAAATATGGAATGAAATCAATGCCTCCCCAATGAGAAGCTACATTGAAGAATGGCTCAAAAGGGAATTGATGCAGACAACCGAAGAAAGGAAACAGGCAGTTGCCGACATCAATGAAATGATAGCAGCAAGAAAATAGAAAAATGGCTCATATGTACCATCACTGTAAGTCTACTGATCACATCAGGCTTTGTTTATCAACCCAGTTATTCCACTTCTTTAAATAGAAATGTCTAGCCAAACATTGATACCTTTCAATTTATTTTTTTTGTAGGCATTGCACTCTATCGTCGCCCACTTCTTCTTTCTACAGTCATGTTTCTTGTACATATTTCTCTTATGGTCTACGGGAGCCCCAATCCCAGTGTATATGACAAATGCATTGAAATTTCCAGTAATATGTAAGAGACTTTTATTTTTTGATATATTTCAAATAAAACTGTTTTTTTATCTCCTTGTAAATTTATGTCCTCATACATTTTTATCTTTCAATAGTCTATACTTGTAACTTATCTAATATATTTCAAACTAACCTACTTCATAAAAAAAAATCTTCCACTATGCACAAATAACTAATTTTTTTATCACCTTTTAAATTTATGTCCTCATACATTTTTATCTTTCACCAGTCTATACTTGTAACTTATTTAATATATTTCAAACTAAACTGCTTCATAAATTGTTTTCTTCCACTATGCACAAACTGTATTTTGTTATATACTTAAAAAAATTAATTATATTTATGTCCTTGTACATTTTTATCTTTCACCAATCTATACTTGTAACTTATTTAATATACATTTACTGCATGGATACCACCTGCGCCACATCTTCGTTGCAGTTTCCATCCGCCTTTGCTACTTTTTCCTATCCTGATTCACCAGGCAGGGACTAAGCTGCCATGCAACCTTGTTTCAATTATAGATTTACTATTAAATTTTTTGATTTACAAATTTAAGTTTGGATAGAAATGAAATATCGTTTTGTATGATGTTGTTATTGAGTTTACTAGTTATGGAAATGTGGAAAAATAACAATTTGTTGAGTAAGAAGAATTACTAGAGGTACATGCACAACTTATTAGAATATGGTGTAAAAGGCCTAAACATAGGAAATTTAATTATCTTTTAGAATATCTAATTTCTATTTATGAAAAATTGGCATAACTCACAAAATCAACCTTCTTATAATGGTGGTATGTTAATTTTCCTCTAAATTATAATGCATATATTGACTTTAAGACATTGGCTTAGTATCTAAATACCCCTGGATGGGGTGTCACCCACGCATTTATGATGAAACACCAGTAGCATCAACGATGAGCCACCTGGTACTTTGCGTACCTTCCAATCTTGGTGGCCCTCATGGCTCATTACTCCCCAACCGTAGATTCTAGGAGGTTCTTATATTTGGTGGGTACGATGATGACCCAACTAAGCTTTGGAAATGCAAGCTCGTGCGAGACTAAAGAAGTAGTTATGGCTGGTTTTAATTCTTTGAAAGAGGGAAAGATTTATTATTACAATGTCGTGAGAATGGCTCTCCCACACATTCTATCCTTTGTTATCTGTGTGCAACTTCATCCTTCTGTCTGTTTTTCCTCTGGGTCTAATTTTTGTTGGCACCATGCCGCGAGAGTGAGATAAATTGAAACATGGCAGAATAATTGTCATAGGTGTATACAACAGGTAACGCCTCTTATCTCCTTCCTCGAGTGGCTTTGATTTGCAATAACCTTCCATGGATTCTCAATAGAGAGGTAGGAATTCTCTGAGATTCCGCCGGAGGAAGAAAGATGGGGATACACCATTGTTGAAGAAGAGATCCCTATGTTTCATGATAAATCCCCTAGGAGGTCACATGATTAGCATGAGATGAACATAGATCCCCAACGTGGAGAATCGTTGGAATGAAGAGCATGCCAACAATCCACAACAAAGCGAGCGACCACCCGTTCTCTTGTCTGACGATCATTTCCAGGTCTTCTTTGATCCCTACAGGGTCTTGGCAGAGATAACCTATCGTCGAGAGCGGATGATGGCCAGGATTGATGAACTTCACAACTAGCTCATTGGCTCCCAGCGCAACATCATTGTACCACTGTAGCCAAACCCAGTCCAACACCAGGGCAACGACAATGTTCCTCAAGCTTGAAGACTTATAAGCTATGTTTCATGTTTTAATACTCTAGCTCAGTTTTTATTTCCTATTTATTCAGTTTGTATCAATCAATAGAGAATAAGTTGTATGGAACAAGTTCAAATTTTGGCCACCCAGGCACTTTTTTTGTAACTGAAACTCTGATGCCTCAACTGGTTTCCTATGTTGGAAGCTTTGGGATCAGTTTAAAAAATTTGTACTCTTTTGTTTTCAATGAATAGAAGGAATCACAACTCTAGCTTACAAAAACAAAAGTATCTAAATACCAAAACGTATTGAAACAAATTTGTACAGTTGTAGATAACAATTGGCTGGTCACTCTTTTTCCATACTTTTTAATATTAATTTTATATATTTTTTAAAATGAATAAAGTCAATATTTAAGATCGTTTTTGAGGTTTTAACATAATCAATTATTATTTTTTAGTTATAGGTCTCTCTCTATATACTTATGCACCATATAATTTGTTTTCTAAATGGGTAAGACAATAAAAATTTATGCGAGAAATAAAATACATGTTTAATTTAGACTTGTGATATGTGTACAAATAAAATAAATAAAAAATAGAAAAAAATTCCTTATCATATATACATGTATATATAGAATATACATATAGAATCCTCTAAGTGTATGCAATTTGGTTAGTTTTCCATTGTTTTGACTTTACATAATTGAGCACAAGATATTAACATGCACATGTTAATGATGAGCATGTTCTTTTATTACATAAAGTCATAACCACGCAAAACTTCTCTCACCTTTACTTGTTTCAAAAGGAAATCTTAGAATTACGACCTATTTTCTTCTCTTGAGCATAGCCAAGGCCCCTAGCCTCATCTCTTTTCTGCAAAATTGCCTAGTAGTGCTCGTAATACCACTTCGGGTTCAAAGACACCATAGAGAGGACATGTGTTGAGATTGGAGGCATTGTACATAACACTAGAGACCTGAAAGGTTCATTTTCTTATGTAAGGTTGTTATTGAACTAATCGGTAAGTGCAGACACAAACAGATCTCCCTAGTTTCACCCCAAAACTAGAACAAAACAAGTCATAATATAAAACTTTCCCTAAGTTTTAATTATCCAGCATACTAACTCACAAGAGATAAATGACAGACCTTTTAAATGTCATTTGTCCTCGCTAGTGTCATCCTTTCTCTGTTACAAGGCCTATGGGATGCTGAACCTGTAAAAATACACCAGCCAACAAAGTGAAAGAAACAACGTATACTCAACAAAACCTATGTATGTGATGAAGGAGTCATAAAATAAAATAAGACCAATTTTATGGGAAATAAATATATGCCTTGATGTTGTCAGGTTCCTTCCAACAGTTCCTTTTTTCCCACACAGTTCTGGTCGATGGATTCTTATATCAACAATATATCTTGACAAAGCCAAGCCCAAAGCTACAAAAATTACTCAAGCTCACACCAAAAGCTAGCCAACTAACTTTCCCCATGAGAAATCCTCTCCTTTTATAGGCTGAAAAGGATAGGGTGAGGAGGTTAGGATGATCCCATGAGATCATGGATGTGACTCAGATCCAAACCGATGAGAGTCTGCCTCACCCTCGAAGATTCTATTCTAGAATTTTCGAGAAATTCCTCTTTTTCCTTCGTACGAAAATCGCCACACCCTTAACACTGAGAAAACTACGATGACGTCGCAGGCCATTGTGGTGAAACCTATGATGATCCTAGATCATCACACCCTTAAGATTAAGAAAGGTGCGATGATCCCTTTTTATAAGGTTTTTGACAAAGGAAAAGTATAATTTCATCTCTTTGGGAAAAAGTATCTTGATTCTTCTTCAGGGATTTAGGCCATTGATCCTTCTCAAGACAAAGGATAGGTTTACATCATTAATGGTCATAGGGTGACAAAAATAATTTATAACAGAGAGACCCCCAAAGTATGAAGTTAGAACAAAGTGACAGCTGAAATAATTTATCGAGTGTGTGTAGGGAACAAGGAACATGTAGGTCGGAAACCTGCTAATAAACAAGGAAATACAGTACAATAATATGTCATCACTGAGGTAGGCATTCCCATACTCAGAATACAAATGAATCAAAGCATAAATGATGACATGCAAATATCCATGTCAAGTAATACAGGTCATGGCCACCAAACATACACTGTGGATCCATGCCATTATGACTCAAATCTGAGCATAGCCACCAAAAATACACTGTGGATCTATGTGTTAAAGACTCAAATTTGAACATAGCCACAAGACATACACTGTGGATATATGCAACAATACAATTTGAATATACTCTAATGCAACCTAAATCTGTTAGAAAAGATCCAAGGTCTTCTTCTCCATCACTCTATAGTATGAATCTAACCATGCGAATACATGTGCTGAAGTCGAACATGGTAGAAACCACTTGATTACCGGTCATTAGTGAATACCGTTAACAAGTGCAAGGGAAATCACCATTAATGTCAATGACTCCCAAGGTACACTAGTACAATCCAACGGGTGTGAATTTATGAGCTGAAGTCGAACACTCGGTGTAATCTCCCAATCAGGGGTCAATAATGAAAACCCAATGTCGAAAGCGAGGAAACCTTCCATTGAGGCATGCAAGTTCCAAGGTACTAATTAGTTTCTAAGTCTAATTCTTGGATAATGAGTTGAATTCGACAGGAAATGACTCATCACAGGAGGGTGTTAATGTATCCCCCATCAATGACATGAAACGGGTAACAAGATTTGAGGTAGATCAGAGTAACATGTGATTGAAGACCGACTCAGGGATGGTCGATGCAATAGAAGGCTTAAGGAATGAAGAAATGGTCGACACAATAGAAGGATTTATGGGTTGAACTTCTCTTTGAACATATTGACGACACAACAACTATCTTGGAAACACTAACTCAACAATAGGGATCACAAACCAATTTGTAATCTTATAAAGGGGTATGATCAAGAGACAAGCGAATTTTCCAACCTAGACACAAAGCGAGTGAAAGCGTGTTATGTTCAAGATAAACTCTTCCATAGAATACAGGTTTAGACACATTTCTTTCCCAATTCCCCCCCCACCATTTCTGGCGATTACCTCTCTATTTTTACACAAGCATGAGGAGGATGACATATGCTTGAACTGTAAGCGCATCCTTTGGACGAGTCCCTCAGAGTATGTTTAACAAACCCTAGGAAGGAGTGGTTCGATCTCATATGGGCCTTTCGATGATTGTTTTGCGAGTCCAAAGAAAGAAAACTCAAGGGTTTTTCATGGTTAGAGAGTCTGAAAAACACTTAAAGAAAACTCCAAAATATCTTGAAAAACACTTAAATAAAACTTAACGAGCTTGAAATCAGAAAACCATGCTCAAAGATGGTTTCATTTTTTAATGAGCTTGAAACCAGAAAACCCTGCTCAAAGCTAGTTTCATTTTTTTATAAGCTTGAAATCACAAAACCATGCTCAAGAGACTCTTCTTGATCATGGCTTCCAAGAGGACAATGCTCCAGAAGGACACCATGTCAAGGGACAAAACTTGGTCATGGCTTCCAACAGATCTCCATTTTATGGAAGAAACACACTCTGGAAGGAACACATGTCGAGGGTCGTGACAAGGGTAACGAGATCAGGCTCTAAAATCCCTCTCAAAGAGATAACCATGTCAACTACTAGATCTAATTCATAAGAGAATGAGCTTACAACGAGAGTCTCATCTTCATCGGCAGGTGAAGACATCAGAGACAATGCCACATAATGGACCTATGGCGAGGGCGATACCATCTGCATATAAGAACCATTTAGGAAGGTCATTAAGTTAGGACCAACGAATTAAAGTTGATCAATAGTCACAATTCTTCCATCGTGATGGAAATATATCACACAAAAAAGAGTGGACACAATATATTTCATGGCATAGACATAATATTTCCCAAGGAGTAAATTGAAATCCAAGGGGTCTTCGACTACCATGACATCAATAAAGACAGTTTTCCCTTCCAAAGTTATGGGAAACTGAGGAAGGAATCCTAAAGGTTGACTGGTTCTTTTGTTAAAAGATAACAGACTCTAGGTAATCGACGCAAGCGGAGGATAACCCAAAGCTTGCCAAGAAATAGAGAAAAAAATACTAACAGATGCACCTTCATCTATCAGTGTTTGAGGAACGTCATGACCACAAACTTGTACTATAATATTGAAAGGAATGTGAAAGAGAAGACGAGGTCAATGTAGCACACCCCTATAAAAAATGCTGGCCTTATTACTTGGAGGGGGTTCCACGGGAGAAGGAGGAATGTCCCCCAGCATGGTAGATCTTGTATCAACGAGAAAAACATGGGAACTATCGGGTTTACTCTCTAGCGGGAGAGTAGGATCGACCGATGATGAGATCATATTGACCACTTAAGTTTCATTCTCCAATGGGAAAATGGGGTCAACAAATTTAAACAAGTCGACCGCTTGGGTTTCACTCTCTAACGGGAGAGTGGGATCAACCGAGGATGGGACTGGATCGTCCACTTTGTCAACTGGTGCAAGTAAGGATGTGTCCAAATTGACTACATGATCAACCAGACTGGCCGATGAAGGGACCAGATTGATCATTCCATCAACTAAAGGTGGGTCAAGAGTAATCTTGAGATAAGAAACTGGAAGTTGAGGTTGGGAAACAATCATGTCTTCCAGTAATTTTGAGGCTTCATCCATACGAGGTGAAAGTGGAGTTTTATGACTCCCTCTGCATAACATACATGGGAACTTGACTCTACTTTTATTCTTCCCAATGGTATCCTGACTAGTTGACGGGAGGTCATCAACATGTTGTTCATAGGATGACGACATGGGTTGGTGAGGGTCTATAGACCATGCTTCTATAACCCTTGATAGACCAGGGAAATCCTTAAGAAAAAGGCTACCCTTACAAATCCTGCAAGGGTATTTCGGCTTATGGGTTGTTTGGGTGATCTTGCCATCATTAACACTCCCAACACGATTAATAGTAACTGTTTTTTTTCCAACAAGTCCAGCAATGGTTGGAAGTGTGGAACTTTTCTTATTTTTCTCCTTCTTAATATTCCTTTTCTTCTTCTTCTTCTTATTCAATGGGTTACTAGCTTCAGATATTTCACTCGGCGAAGAAGATGAAATGGAAGAAGACCTTGCAAGTAAAGAAGGCGAAGAAGATCTTACTGGTGAAGAAGGTGAAGGATCAACATGAGGTTTATGTTCTTGGGGGGAAGTGCCTACAACCAATGAACTCGCTGCATTTGGGATTACCTAAGTGGAAAACAACTATACTGGTAATCCAATAGTGAGCCCTGGAAGGTTCAAAGTAGCGATGTAAGGAGGACCAACGTTTTTATAAGAAGGAAAAAAAAAAAGGCTTCCCTAGAGTCGGGGTAGCTTCATTGGTCATTACGGGAACTGATTCCATAAAACGCAGATCCAACCTAGAGTCTCCTAGGGAAAATAAACAACACAAGCTAAAAATCTAGGAAGCAAGCAAACAAACAAAACCTTCTCACAATGAATGCACTAGTTGGTGATGAACTCCAACATCGTGAGAACAATGTAATAAGGGACTTAGATAAAGCGGGTGGAAAATTTACGTTGACAAGCTACTTAACAGACTTACAGCCTGGTGCAAGCTCCCACACATAAATGTGGGTATACCCTCCAAGCAGCCTGAGTGAGTTTGGCCAACATCGATTCTAGGTACCGTGAAGACTTTCCCCTCCACAGTCACCTCGTGTAAAGACCCTAAAGAGATAGGCTACTAAGGTTACCAATTACGACAATGATTCCTGGGGAACCAGTCGACAGTGTGATCCACGCGCAAAGGTAGGGTATCTAGCCCAAAATCTCCTCAAGAAGGTTCGCACATGATTTTATTCTCAAGTGACCCTCGATAATACACACAATCTCTACACCAAGACCAACAAAGCAGGGTGAGTAACTCTGCCAGTCCTAATGCGACCTCATGATTGACCCTTGTGTTATAAGGGCTTCCCAGGACAAAATGTAGCAAGTGGATTTGAACTCACCCTAACTCAAGATTTTATGTTTGTTTTTATCTTTGGAAAGTTATCTTTCACACCTATTCCAAAGCCCTACAACTGATCTAATGTAGGTTTTCTACCAAAAAATATAAAAATGTCTAATCAATTTTTATAAGTGTTTTATTTTAAGGCTGTTGTTTACTCAAGAGGAAAATGGTGTGGACTAAATGATGTTTTGACCAACTCTAAACAATGCAAATAAATGAGAATGAAAATATTTCACTTCGATGAAAGCTATATTACAAGAAGTAGAAAACGTTTATCATTCCCAGATGCACAATGTCCCAAAATTTTATTAAACTCATCAATATCAAGATCTTCAATAAATGAGCCAAAGATATTGTACACCAATACATGATTCTTGGCCCCCTATCAAGACCAATACACGATTCTTGGGGAAATTGTTTTAAGAATTCAAGACCAAAAATGCCAAAAACTATGCAATTTTTCTACTTCAAATGCAAGGATGCCCCCAATCTAATGCACAGTAAGAAATTAAATTTTGTGTTTCAAAGATAGCTAAAAGCAATATTAAATATCCAAAAAAAAAAGAAACCCAAACAAATTTTCTCTTTTAACATGAACTATTCAATAAAAGAAATGTTCTTTCACTAAACAATTCTAAAGAAAAAATAATTCTTTGTAACTGAAAGACACTCAAAGAAAGAGATCGAATCTTTCAAAATCAAACAAGCTAAAAAAAACCAAAGAAGGCTAAAAGAAGATTAAAAAACTGTCAAGCAGACTGTAAACAAACCTAACAAATCACTCCAAACACTTATCATAGATATGGGCAGGGAAAACCATCAAAAACTAAAAAATTTGACAAAATTGTCCCAAGCTACCATCCAACACAGTGCGATGATATTAGATCATCGCGGGCTAGAGAACAATATAGTGGATGAAGTTGCACTGTGTCTAAATGAAAGGTGTGTCGATCCTATATCGTTGCACTGTCCCTCAAAGAACGATGCGACAATCAAAGGAAAAAATAGAAAAACTAAAAAGAAAGAAGGTTTTCCAGTGAATTTAAACAGTCGAGTTCATCTGGATCTCCCAGTGACTCAGAAAATAGAACCCAGGCAATCAAAGCAATAAAGTAAGACAAACTAGGAAAAAAATTCTTCCCTAGTATGGTCACCAATTTTGTTATCAAACTAATCAGTAAGTGCGGACACAAACATATCTCCCTAGTTTTACCTCGAAACTAGAACAAAACAAGACATAATATAAAACTTTCCCTAAGTTTTAATTATCAAGCATACTAAATCACAAGAGATAAATGAAATACCTTTCAAATGTCATTTGTCCTCGCTAGTGTCATCCTCGCTCCATTACAAGGATTATGGGATTCTAAACCTGTAAAAATACAACGACCAACGAAGTGAAAGAAACAACGTATACTCAACAAAACCTATGTATGTGATCAAGGAGTCATACAATAAAATAAGACCAATTTTATGGGAAAGAAATATATCGTTGTATTAAAGAATGTGGAAGAAAGATACAACCAGATGCCTTGATGGTGTCAGGTTCCTTCCAACAGTTCCTTGCTTCCCACACACTTCTACTCCATGGATTCTGAGATCAACAATCTATCTTGACAAAGCAAAGCCCAAAGCTACAAAAATTACTCAATCTCACACCAAAATCTAGCCAACTAACTTTCCCCATGAGAAATCCTCTCCTTTTATAGGATGAAAAGGATAGGGTGAGGAGTTTAGGATGATCCCATGATATCTGGGATTAGACTCAGATCCAAACCGATTGGAGGCCACCTCACCCTCGAAGCTTCTATTCTAGAAATTTCGAGAAATTCCTCTTTTTCCTTCGTACGAAAATCGTTGCACCCTTAACACTGAGAAAACTGCAACGAAGTCGCATACCACTGTGGTGCAACCTGCGACAATCCTAGATTGTCGCACCCTTAACACTAAGAAAGGTGCGACAATCCATTTTTATAAGGTTTTTGACAAAGGAAAAGTATAATTTCATCTCTCTGGGAAAAAGTATCTTTATTCTTCTTCAGGGATTCAGGCCATTGATCCTTCTCAAGACAAAGGATAGGTTTACATCATTAACGGTCATAGGGGTGACAAAAATAATGTGTAACAAAGGTCCTTGTTTTCCATTTTGTCCATGGTCTAGGCCCCTAGACCCATATCTACTACAGAAATAATTAATGGTAGACATATCACATTTAGAGGCCAAAGATCCCGTAGAAAGGTATTATGTGGTGTTTCAATGCATATTTGACCATGCTTGAGCCAAAAAATCTTAGTTAAATTTACAAGGACCTTACTATACTTCTTTGGCCATTATAAAGATGTAAAGCCCCATTATTGTTAGTAAAACCATTATAATGTCCCCTGGTAAACTACTCAGAACCAAAAGATGCCCAAGAGATGTAAAGTTTTGTGGATTGTAAGTGTATTTCATAGTGATTGAGACCAAGAAACATCATTTAGGGAACAAGGTCATTCATGTCATCATGTTACCTTGTTTTGACCTACATAACATAGCCATTCTTAGTGCACAACGAACCTAGTCCTGGTGCCCATAGCACCTTTGGAGGAATTGATAACTAAAATAATTCTAATGCAGTGGTTCGAGGACTCATCTATGACACTCGAGCCTAAGAAGAAAGGTTTAGGGAAAAAATATTTTGTTTCTATCCATACACTATGGTCATGAACCTGAGACCCATCCATGATGCTCAAGACCTCATAATGAAACCCATATTCAACTCAGATGTGAAAGAATCAATGAAGAGGGATCATGTCATTTTTTCTAGGTGTTTTTCATGATGATTGAACTCAAGAAGGTTCAATTAGGGCTTGAGGTCACTATTTCCTCCCAGACCATGTTTATGGCTTAACACACATTCCCAGTGCACAAAAACTACTCATGGTTCTTTTACCCCACTTGAAGCCCAAAGACTGCCTACAAAGTTCATGCATGTTGGTTTGAGTACTAGTTCAAGGCTAATGATCTTGATAAGCTTCAATAATATCCTAAGACACTCGTTTTAAGTCTTTTATGAAGGTAAAGGCCCCCCAAACCATCGATGATATTGTGTGGTAGTACGAAGAGATGTTTATGGCGCTTAAGCCAAATAAGCTATGTTTAGTGGTTGAGGATGTTGTTTTCCTTTGCTAGTCAATGTCAAGGGTCTGATGATGTTATTTCCCTATCGAAAATATGATCAGGGCCTTGAGACTCAACTACGGTTCATGAAACATCTTAATGACACCCATATCCAACTCCTAGGGAAAAGATCCCCTAGTGAGGGCTCATGGCACTATGTGTAAGTTTTTTTCATGGCACTTGAGCTCAAGAAGGTTCAATTACGGACTAAGGCCCTTTTTTACGCCTTTGACCATGTTTTAGGCATCGAGACCCATTTCTAGTGTATAAAACATACTCATGGCACCCATATCCCACTTGAAGGTCTTCAAAGAACCCCTACAAAGGACTCATGTGTTGGTTAAGGACTTGTTCAAGGATCTTGAGCCTGAGAAGATTCAACAATATCACATAATACTTTTTTTCCTTCCTCAACCTTTTTCATGGCCCTACAATCCATCTTCGATGCAAAAAATCTCTTAATGACATCCATATTCAACTTTGATGCCAACAACCCCCTAGAGAGGGTTCTTGTTATGGTTTATAGCTATTGTTCATGGAGTTTGAACTTGAGAAGGGACATTTATTCCATAAGGCCCAATAATTTTCCTCCCTAACCATAACACATAATATATAGAAGGTTCATTTATGGATTAAGTCCCGTGTTTCCTCCTGAACCATGTTTAGATCTCAAAGCCCATTTCTAGTGTAAAAAACCTACTCATGGAACCAATATCCCACTCAGATGATAAAGAACCCCTACCATGGCCCCAAGAGTTATTCATGGTCTAGGACCAAGACACATTTTTGTTGAGGGCATGTGTTTTAGTTTAATCATGGTGTCCATATCCATGTAGTAACCTAGATATATTATACAAGGGTCTCATGTGGTTATTCGAAGATGCGTCCAACACCATCGGCTTAGAAGCTTTGTGGGAAATAGGTGTTGTTTATGGCAGTGAGTTTGACAAGTTTCATGTATGGAATAAGGCATATTATTCTCTTCTTATGAACTTGGTTAGACCTCAAGACACATTCTTGGTGCACAAATATCCT
>JZKD02S0154676.1:14615-28164 GCA_000966675.3 Picea glauca | reverse complement strand
AGATTTTCATCTTTCAGTATGGTTTGGTTGTATTGTTAAACTTTGCAGATTAGGAAGAAGAAGGTTATTTACAAATTCTCAAAAAATGTGCTTCTAGTTTACTCATTGAGACAATAAAAGAAGATACACCTTTTTCCTTTTGTTCTTGAGAAAATTTATAATTGTACTTGTTTCTTCCATATCATCCCATTGACGACCTAAGTATCATGTCATGGCATTGTTCAAACAACAGAGTTTCATGTTCATCATGCACACTATTTACTTCTTTTTGAAATTGTTTAATAATAGGTCATCTTTAGGTAAATTAGTACTTGGTCTCAAACATATTCTCTTGTAGGGAAACTAGTCATCGATATACTAATTACCTAGCAAGACATGGGAATTAATAAAGAACTAATACACTAGAAAATATTTGATTTAGGGTTAATATGGATCAAGATCAACTTGATATCCATCTGTAACTGGTTATGAGACTATTACTTTAGTTGTCAATTCCTCAAATGAGGATATCTTTGTGGCCTTCTACACTATATGAACTTAGATAGGCCCACTTGGTTAATTGGTTCTTCAATGTTAACTTATGGATCATGAATTATATCTGAGTAAACAAGATAAACTAGGTCAATTGAAACCACTACATTACAAACTTAATACATTGTCCTTGAGACTGGAGGATCTGAATCTGTCATTGTACCCTACTACTATATTTTGAAGTTTGTAGGATATAATATGTCAGACACCTTGGACAAGTAGATAGTGTTGATAACCATTTCTTATGGCATAATTTATTTATTGTTACTTGAAAGAAGACTCTAAGATTTCTCTTGGGTTTCCCATAGGAGAAATTTTGTCTTATTCAACTTGGGTCCTGAAATTCTATAGAACTGTATATCATCCATTATTGTTCTTGCATTAAAACGTGATGCCCATGGAAACTCAATACAAGAATTTGCACAATAAACATAAATTCTAAATTACAATGGAATTTGGTTCACTTGTTACTATAGGCTTGAATAGTATCCCAAGTGGTAGATTTGAAAAGTAATAACCTAAATACTTGGAATATTGTAGTTTAAATTTTAAAGGCTAAATTACTTGACTGAAATTCAACTGAAGGTTTCCATAAATGTTCTTTCAACATAGACCATCACACAATGAATTAGGCCTTTTCAACTTGGAAAATATATAAAACCAGTGATGGGATAATATTTTTGTCTTCTGCACATGTTGTATTACTTCCCGGTTGCATTGTAATTTGTGGAATTATTTTAACTTGAATATTTTAATAGTTAAATCTTGGTGATATTTGTTGTCTTCCTCAATTCATTATTTGGAATAGAGAGAATATGCGACTTCACTTACGTTGAAACTGTTGTCTATTCCCATATGTGTGAATAGTGTTGACGGGGCATAATTCACCTGACAACAGTAAGGGGTACTCTCTAGTACACAGTTCCAACTATACTATGCATCGTTTGGTTTAGGAGGCCATCTTGAATTTGGCCCAATTGCCAATGATATTTTTGTGGATTTACCAATTACGGTCTGGTTTACCGATGAGGATGGATGATGAATGGATATTCAAAGTAAATATGTAGATGAATACTATGTTTTGAAAGAAAAATAATCTATTACTATTCTATTCTACTATATCCTAGCTAGGAGAACACTAAAGTAACCGGGTAAGCTATAAATGAGACCGAATTCTTCATAAAACTTCGACACGGGTAGCTAATATAGAAGTACAGAATAAGAAACAAGTGCATACATATATATAACCAAAACAATCTAAACTATATTCATCCATACATTAACAACTCAACAATCTCAAGACATACGATATGTGAAAGAATACTTAAAATTGTAGAATAACATAAAATGCATAAGATAAGTCCATAAATAAACAAGCATTCTTACAGTCCATGTGACAAACATTCATCTCCACTTGAAATAGTTCAAAGCAAATACAACCTCGCACATAAATCTTCTTTCTTTAGAAAATTGGCCATGAGGACTTCTCAATATTCATTAACAATGTAAAAGTTCTTGAATTAGTTCTTGGGTCTACACATCGCTTAAAGAGCCTATACAAATTGGGCTTATTTACTCTTTTATACAATAGTTTGTAACTCATGCATGACTATTTGTATTCTACTTAAAGAATCTATTACAAAAACTATTTGGTTTCCATTTTGCTAGTAACAATTGTACAATAAAAACAAAATTGGGGTTGGTTGGGAAAAAGATAAAATAAGAAACACGTGGTAGCAATTTTTGATTGCTATTTCATATTTATTCACAAATATTTATTCATATTTTTGATTGGTATGTTTTCCAGACTTCTAGCTGATCATATAGAGATATAATCCTTCGATAAGTCGGTTATTCCAGTGCCGCATTGTGCATGGATATGTTATCTTCTAGAGTGCTCATATCCTTTAACAATGTTGTCATGAATGCTTGTATCATGGTATGCATCTTGACAGGTTGTAGGATGTGTTGCTCTATTAAATTTATAGTAATTATGGTGGTTTCTTCAACGACCGATCTTCTGCAATTTATGCTATCATGCACCTTGTCCACTAGTTCTTTTTTGACCTTGTCTACTAGTTCTTTAATAAATTCTTGCATGACTTTATGTATTCTTGAGCATACTGCCATCGAATTAGTGACTTATTTATTTTATCTATGTCTTGCCTATTGGAAGTGGTCTACTGAATACATATTTGTCTTTATTTATGAGTTCAATGATTGATATAGCTCGGATGGTACATCAAGATTCTTTACAATTTACCTGTCGATTTCATTGATGCCTTCTTGGATTGTGTTGACCTGAGTCAACTTTACCTGCATTTGACTATTTTTCTCTATGATTGTGGCAGTGACTTCTTGGAAGAGGTGTAATTGAACATACATATCAATAATGTTTTCCTTTAGTTCTCTCCTAGCCTTCTCAACACTGGCTTTTAAACTTTGCATACCTCTTTCATCGATTTTCACTTGTTGGAGTCTTTCTTCCAACTCCCTGATTATTTCCTCTTTTTTCTTGATTTTGTTGGCACAACCTCCTAATGTTATCCTCATTTGTAGCCATGAATGTGGTGCCAGTTGTATTAGTAGATATGTGATTTTCCCTAAAATATCTTGTTACGGGAACTTATGTAAGAACCGATACTGGCATCCATTGAGTTTTTGGCACTATCTCTACCATTTCCTGTAGTATTTTCCTACTATTGTTGTCATAAGTGAAGCTCCTCAAGTTTGGGACTTCACTTGGATGAAATGGAGCCCAAAACCCTAGTCCTAGATTTCCAAATGGTGCTTTTATGCTGGTGTTTATTGTTGACACTTATTGGATATTAGTATCCATTGGTTGAGTGCTATAATTTCTCATCTCATAATATATCTTTCATCTTTCTACCTCAACTACTTTATCAACCCCTTCCTTGGTTTCGTTTTCTACAACTTCTCTAGCCTCTGTTGTTTCCTTTTCTACTACCTCTCTCTACTTGATTTCCTTTTGAGTTGTTTCTCTTTCTTCTGCCTCAGCTTTAACTTTCTCTACTTCCAACTTTCCCTTTTTCTTGGAAACATCATTCCTTTTCTTTTCAATATTTTATTTTCTTCTTCTTTTGTTATCTGCCTATGTTTCTTCTTCTTATGCTTCAGCTGATCCTGAGTGTATAGAGGCGGAGGTGGGGGATGAGCTTCCTGATACTTCTTCTGCTGACTTTTTTAGGGATACTTCTTTTGCTCCTTCTTCGTTTGTAATCCTCCCTATAGGATGAACTCATTTCTGTAATATCACATAATCATAGGTCTATGCATCTCACTGCACTTCTTCTTCTTCCCAAACATATGTTGTGTACTCCCAAGGAAAACCCACTTTATTGAAATGGTCTCTTATGACTCCTTTAGGGTCGTGTATTTTGAATATTTCTTCACTAATGTGATATGAGAGTAATATATCCACTTCATCCTGTGCTTTCTTGGTGTTGTAAAATGAGTAGATCTCAACGCATAGTGGATGCGGTGGTTATATTTCTTTATTACTCCTATAGAAAATTCCTCCTACTCCATTTATTATTGTTTGGTATGCTACTTCTTGGAGTACTAGTTTATCTGGTACAAACCAGGGGAGAAGATGGGGAAGTTTAGTAGAAGTCTACACTCTGATATAGGTACCATGATCCATGAGGTAACAATCTCCAATCCTCTTTATGACTCTGATATCTTTATCGGTCATGCATGGGGCTGTCTTGCATAATATAAATTAATAAATAGGGGTCAGAAAGTGTTTGTTGATATTTTGATATTCGGTTATGTATTTTTCCTCCCATAGAAATTGAAATCCTCTGAAGAATATTGACACAAAGGTTTCGATGTGTTTTTTTGATCAGCAAGGTTAGGGTCAACTCCTCCGATTGCATCAGAGGAGTTAATTCAAACTCCTTTGATGTGATAAGAGGACTTAAGGGCAAGGGATACGATAAGGTTATGGCAGTGGAGGGTTTTCAAAAAATGAGCTTGCAAAAGGCTGATTGAAATACTGTGGGAAGCAATAAATTTTCCTTGTACTACAGTCCCCGCGGTTGGAAAGATTCAAGGCTTTGAAAAGATGGAGTGGTCTCTAGTGTGTTATCATCTCAAACTAAGGCCAAGTAAGGTGTAGGTTTTGGAGGAAGGGTTCATTGGTAATCGAAACTGATGGAAGGGGAGTGTAGGGCTGTGGAGTAGAGAAAAGAAGAAAATATGTTGTAGCAATCATGGGGGGGGGGAGTTAGGGATTATAAGGGAAACAATATAAACAAAAAACAAATACAAACCTAACACTACAAATAAAACCTAACCCCCAAAAAACAAAGAGACAAGGAGAAGGCTCAAGAGCTTACATGTAGTTTGTAGACACGTGGGTAGTCGAGATCGATTGGTAATGCCTTGGTTGAGGCTCAGTTCATGTCTACTTGGGGAGTATTTTCTTCTCCTTAACATGCAATGAAATAGAAATAATGGAGGAGGAGCGAAATATTTGTAATTTTTGTGATTTGGCATTAAATGCAAGTAGGTGGCAATTAAAAAATCGGTGGAGATGAAGATAAGTCCTTCGATGTACATCAGGAGACTTAGTGGGAATTCCTTCAATGTACATCGGAGGACTTAACACAAAGTATGATGGTTCTGTTAGAGAGAATGAAGAAATATCCTCCAATGAGATCGAAGGAGTTAAAGTTAACTCCTCCGATTTAATCAAAGGAGTTTTTGGTAACTTAGGAAATTTGTATGATGATCGAGGGAAGGGGAAGGAACTCACTGAATCATACAAACAGATTTGGGAGGAACTCCTCTGATGTGCATAGGAGGAGTTAAGGGGAACTGCTCTGATGTACATCGGAGGAGTTTTGATTAACTTCACCGAAAAGCTAAAATACTTTTTTTGAAAAAATAATATTTTTTTAAGTGCTTTCTTTTTTAGAAAGGTAGGTTGAGGGAGGTGGAAAAATGAATGACAAGATTTGAGATCTAAACAAGGAGACTGTTGAAGGGGTTTTTCAAACTCAAAAAATGTAAGGGGCTCCATTCCTTGAAGGAGATTTATAAATGAATTACAAGGGAAATGGAGGGTCATAGTGCCTGGCACAACAAATGGTGACACATTGGGTGAAGCCTTGAATATATATAAGATGGCATTAAAACATATTTTTTGGTAAGGGCACGATATAATGTTCATCCCAAGAGAGAAAGGATAGGTCCCATAGCTCATATTTTGATGAGATAAAGTTTGGACGATATAAAGAAGAGGTTAGCACCATACCTTAGACCAAATTACCTTTGACTAGTTTCTTATTCATATAATGAATGACCTAATGGGAGGTGTAGGGAGTATTACGAAGAAAAGAACATCAAAGATGTTGATAATGCAAGTTATGGTGCATTTCTTTGTTGTTTCTCTGTTATCAGTGAGCATCCATAGCCTCGACGGAGTCACCTCGGTGTCACAAGACTTGTTCCGCTGCCATCGAGCATCCATATCCCCAACGAAGATACTTGCATATCACATGGGATATGGAATGCCTTTCCCCAAGCCTTTACCTTTTATAAAATTTATTATCTTTCATTTAGAGAGAGGTGGATGGGGGGATTCCAGTTTTCCTTTAAAGGCACTAGGGATGACACCTGTGATAATGAGATTTGCTAGCTTGATTATAGATGAGAGAACTCCCTTAGTAACAATATATGGAATACTAAAATACATATCTCCCAAATTATTTCCTTTTAGTTCACACAATACAATGGTATGTTTCTTCGGTAAGGTCCATGGTTCTTTATTTCATCGTACTATTACTATATATTGATGATCTAAGTTTCTCTACTAGATATAACTTGAGATAGTGCATAACAAATCTTATATGATTAAGATGGGATGTGTCTGGAAACCAAGTCAGAAATTTAAAAGGATATTTACACCAGATGTGCTACAATTTAGGAGAATAACCAAGACTAAGCTATCAAAATTTCAAGAAACCAAGATGGCCATTTTCAAGAAGAAAAAAACAAGAATTTTAAAATCAAACAATCTAGAATTTTTTTGAAAACAAATAGGAAACAAAAAATAAGTTGAGAAAGAAATGAAAAGTAAAAAACTGAATTTTATTTATGTACAAAGGAGCAGTTGCCTTCAGGGCTAGCTGATGTAGTCCTTGAGAATCTAGCCATTAACGGGGAGGAGGTCAACTTCCCCTTGAATATTTTATAACTGATAGCTACCTTGGCCAATCTTCTCTTTGATAACATCGGGCCCAATCCATAGTTGTTGGAATTTTTAATGTTTCCCTTTATCTTCGTGTAGCTTGTCCCGTTTGAGGACTAAATCCGTAACTTCGAATTCTTTCTCACCAACATATTTCTTATCAAACTAACATTTAATTATTTGTTTACGAGTCTCAAAATTTCATTTAGCCTTGGCACAAATTTCTTCTAAGCTCAATAAGGTATTGATATGTCATTGAATGATGGGACATTCTCTTCTTCGATACATTTGGGTGAATTGTAGGGAAGCAAGGTAGATATTTGAGGGAAAAATAAAATTTTTCCCATAGAAAAGAAAATATGGGGAAGTTCCTATGGAGGTCTTAGGAGTGACGCAATCAGCCCAGACGGAATTTGATAGATCATTGTGCCAATTTCTCTAGTGATCAAGTATGGTTCGTTTAAGGATTCAAATTATGTTTTTGTTGGTGGATTCAACCAAACCATTACGTTGAGGATAGTAGTTGGATGAGTGTTTCAAAATAATTCCTTTTTCCAAAGCAAACTCAGATAACTTCAATGATGAAAAATTTGTTGTGTTATCAAACATTGGAGGTTTAGGAACTCCAAACCTTGTGATGATGTATTGTTTAAGGAAATTAATCACTACTTCTTCATTCACCTTAATCAACGGTATTGCTTCAATCCAATGTGTAAAATAATCAGTAGTGGTTAGAATATAGTTGTGTTTCTTGGAGGAATGGGTATTAAACTCACCAATGATATCTATCCCCCACTATTCAAAGGTTTTTTGATAGCTACAAGATCGAGTGGGATAGTAGATTTGTATTCTCTTCCTGCAAATTTATAGCATGCTTCCTAGCTTCGTGCATATGCATTGGCATCTTTGAAAATCATGGGCCAATAATATCCATCTCTTAATACTTTGTGAGTTATTATGTCTCCTGAAAAATGGCCACCTCTTGGTCCATTGTAGTTCTTTCGAAATAAAATGCCATGTAGTAGTTGATATTGTAGGGACTTCAATTTGAGTGCTCTCTTCTTCTTATCATTAAGGTGATCTGGGGTTGTGCCATGTTGAAGGTAGTATTTGATATCTTTATAATAATACCCCTAAATAGTTGGAATGTAAGGAAAATGTTGTGTATACATTGTTGGTTCCTCTTTCCATCTATCCTCCTCTTGATCTGCATCATTGGTATCTGACGTGACTAGTTTGCAAAGGCCTTGACCTTTCATGATATTGGTTGGTTTAAACTCCAGGTCATATTCTTGCAAGGTCATCATCCAATTACCTCGTCACTCTCCCAACTCTCTTTGGATGAAAAGAGACTTGACATATGGGTGAGGAACGATAAATTTCGTGTGATTCTTCAGAATATAAGGTATGAATTGCTTGATAGACTTATGGACAACAAAATATTTCTTATCCATCGATGGATAGTTCATATCAACACCTTTTAGTCCATTAATCATGAATGCAATGGGATATTTGTCTCCTTTTTCATCCTTTTGTGTGAGCATTGCTGCTAGGGAATGATCAGACGCAAAGGTTTATAGTAAGAATTCCTTGGTGAAATATGGACGTCGCAGAGATGGGGAAACATCTATGGTGGCTTTGATATTCTCAAATGCTTCCTTCTCCACTGGTGTCCATTTAAACTGAACAATTTTCTTAATCATTCCTTGAAGTGGTTTAACTATTTCAGCAAGATATGGAATGATATCCTCACAAAATTGATTCTACCAAAGAATGATTGCATTTTTTTCTTACTATGCGGTAGAGGGATTTGCAAAAGGATTTTGTCCTTTTCGGATCCACCAAAATTCCATATTTGGAAATCACATATCCTAGTAGTATGCCTTCTGAAACAAAAAACATAGTTTTCTTAGGATTCAAAGAGATCCCATATTCCTACATCATTCAAATATCTATTTCAGATGTCTTAGCTGGTCTTTCCTCGTCTTTGAATAAATGGTGACATAATTGAGATAAAACACCATGCTTTGACCAATTAACCCTTTGAAAGAGATATCCATTTCCCTTTGGAATGTAGCACCTGCATTGATCAAGCCAAATGCAATTCTCTTGTATGCATATTTCCACCACTTGGTTCTGAATGAGGTTTTTAATTGATCAGGTTCTGCTACGAGAACCTAGTTGTATCCTGAAAGCCAATGTAGTAAACAAAACTACTCAGATTTGGAGATGAACTATAAGATCTACTCCATAGGGGGGATAAGATAATTGTCTTTGTCGAAATCTCGGCTCAGATTTTGAAAATCTATGCATATTTGGATTTATCTCGACTTCTTAATAGGCACCACATTAGAAACCCAAGTCGAATGTCGAACTTTAAAAATGATTCGGGAATCTAGCAGTTTCTTCAATTCCTTTTGGACAAGAGGTTCGAGAGTTTGATGTATCTTTTTGAGCTTTTCCTGGAATGGATTCACACCCTCTTTAATGGGGATCACATGTTGTATTATCTAGGTGTCATAAGTTTTCATATCATCGTAAGTTCAAGCAAAAACATCTTGATATCTCTTGAACAGTTAGGTGAATGTGTGTCTTTCTGCCTCTGAACAACAGGTGCCCAGATTGACATACTTGGGTTGTTCAAATGTTCCAAGATTGACTAGAAAGTGCATCATGGTCAAACTATTGTTTTTTGGGTTGGAAGGCCTCCTAAATTTAGATTGCAGATTGAATAGTTTCTCAAGAGTCAATACATACTTCAGGACACAGTTTGTTTTTACTTTGTTTTCCTCATCTTGATATGTTTGCAGTTCTTGTTGATGGGCTTCATCATTAATCACTACATCTTGGAAAGTGTATGAACTAGTAAGAAATTTGATAATCTAAATATCGTTGTTGAATACTCACAAGTTGGTGATGTTGTCTAGTATTGATGGCCTAAAAATCATTTCAACCAAAACACCATCATTAGGAGGTATGAACCTAGATGTTGTGTACGCAATATATCTGCATCTATATTTTTATTACGAGGTATAGAAGTAATATTGAATGCATCGAAAGAGTAAATTAGATTCCATACCTCTTGTTGATATGCTTTGAGATGTGGTGATAGACAATAAATAGTTTTTCTTACCTATAGACCAATTATTTCCGAATCACCAAACACTTTGAGATATTTAACCTTGATATCGATGGCCTTTTTCAGACCTTGGATTAATGCTTCGTATTCTATAGTGTTGTTGGTGCATTCAAATTATAAGTGGTTGGATACAAGTGTCTTGTGTTGTTCAAGATCAATCAACATGCATCTTGCTTTGGCTCCTTCTTGTGTCTTAGAGCCATAGAAAAACATAGACCACATGTTAGAAAGTTGTGTTTTGTTAATTGAGCTAAAACCTAAGTTAGTTAATATAGTATATGTGCTATTATGTTTTCATGGAAGGATTTCAAATGGTAAATCTGGCTATACTTCAGATATATGTGCTTCATAATAGCCATGGTCTGTCTCAAAGGAGTAATTACATAAGACGGAATGTGTGAAACTGATAGGTGTTGGATTACTGAGAGGGGGGTTGAATCAATAAGAGCAATTTAATCATTTTTAACCATATAATGCAAGTGTTATATTAATGTAGCATTATCATCCAATATTTGTAGACTAAATAAACAATGAACAAATGAACAATCATACACATACACATACAGAATACACCAATTTTTTTACGTGGAAACCTAAAGTGGGAGAAAACCACGGAATGTTTTTTCTTATATGTCTTCAAGAATTACATTCATTGGAAGCACTACCTTCCTTTGTGATCTAAAAATGAAGAAGACTTGTATTCTTGAAAATATTTGCAAGTTTAATTTTATGTGTTAAAATACAAACGGATCAATTTGCAACACAACTTTTATGAAAATTATTCATCAAAGATTCATATAACAACAACAATAAATAGTGAATAGAAAATACATAACACAACAAATGATAAAGGATTTCACCCCTCTCTTGGGCTACATCTCCTGGTCCAGCTTCCAATGGATCATTTGTATTATTTTCTCAAAGTGCTAAAAAATGTGCTTTACAATGCTCAAAATACCAAATAGATGTCTTCAATGGCTCCAGAACGTCCAAAACCCCTAGCTGGGCTTTTTCGGCACCTCGTTTAGCCAAAAAATGAAGAAGATAGGCTTCCTGGAAGTCCTTCTTCAAACTTGTTGTCTCTACATCTACAATTTGCACCCTTGTTGACTCAACCTAGCCCACACGCATATTTAAGTGTTAAAACTTAGCACCAGGCGCAACCGCACAACTGGTACAAACTATCGAATGATTACGCACCGCGCGCAATACAAAACATGGCTAAGATTCAAACCATATACAAAACCATAGGATTAAACCGTGAGCATACACAATGGTCACATGTTATATTTCAAACCATGCGCATACCAAAACAGTTATAACAAATATATATAACTGTGTGTTTAATCACCCATAACATTGGTCGTATGCAAAACATATATATAACCGTGGGCCGGGGCTTAGCCCTGGCCCGGTTCGCGCCCCAATTCACATATTTGCAAACTCAAATATATTAAAACCCATACATATTTTAAGTAACACATGCAGGCGCACCGTTTGGGCGACCCTTCCCAAGGGTTTACTTTGCCCAGAGGTCACGGGGTCGACTCCTACCAAATGCAAAGATTTTAAACCAATATACATGTGACACGTGGCGGCCATTGATTGGGCCACGTGTCGCCATCCCGTTCACTGCAAACAAATCATGTCACATGCCAACTATTCAAATAGATGCCTTCCACGTGTCATACGACCTACCACGTCAGCGTCCGTACGGACTGTACAGTCAGCATCCCCTTTTTTTTGGCCTATTTGTCATTTGAACAGAATGCGATATCTTTCGCTCCCAACGTCTGTTTGAACCCAAATGAGTTGCGTTGGGTTTGTAACAACGAGGCCTACTCTCTTGTTCGATTTGTAGTGATTGTGAGCACTTTGAATTTTTGAGCAAAATTTGATCCCCTGGATCACACCTCCCCATTGGAAAGCTTTTGGACCTCCAAAAGACTATTTTCAGTCTATCTGAAGATGAGGGTATAGCTCCCTCACTTTTCCAACCTCAATGCACTTGGATTTTTTTGGATTTGTACCTCTAATACCAACTTGAAGATACTCCACATTTCCTTGTTTTGAAGTTCACATTCTCCTATCAAGGATGGTGTCTTCATGCAATTCTGTAAGATATTCTAGGGAAAAATAATCTATAGAAGGAATCAGAACATGCTCTCCTTGATCATCAATCAAAGGAGGCTCATACAATTTCAAATTCTCAACATTAACAACTGCATACATTTTCATATAAAGAGGCAAATCTAAACAAAAGGCATTGTTACCAATCTTGTCAATAATCTTGAAAGGACCATATCGAATTGGTTTTAATTTTTTACCTTCTCCTTTAAGCCTCTCCTTACTGATGTAAATACAAACTTCATATCCAACTTGGAAACTATGATCAACACGATGCTTGTCATGTCTCATCTTGTACTTGGCTTGACTCTTTTCCAACTTCTCTTGCACCATTTGATGTATCGACTGAATTTGTTCAATGAACTTTTCTGCCCTATCAATGTCATATTGACCATCAATAGCAATATCCTTCCCAACGATAAAATCTAAAGGAGATTTGGTCAAATAGCCAAAACATGCTTCAAATGGAGACGTTTGAGTTGAAGAGTGCTTAGATCGATTGTAAGCATGTTGAATGTAGTGTAAATGCTCATCCCAAAGCTTAGGATGATTTTTGCAATAAGAATGAAGAAGATGCACCACTGTTCGATTTACCACTTCTGTCTGACCATCTGTTTGCGGATGAAAATATGTGCTCTTTTTCAGTTTGGTGTCCATGAGTGCCCATAAACTTGACCAAAAACTTCCAACAAATCGAGAATCCCGATCAGAAATAATGGATTTAGGCAATCCAAAATGCACCCCAACATTTTGAAAAAACATTTGTGCCATTTGTTCAGCTGTAACCTGCTTCTTACAAGGCATCAAAATACACATTTTGCTAAATCGATCAACCACAACATAAAGATAATCATGATTTCATCGAGACATAGGTAGACCTCCTACAAAGCCCATAGAAATACATTCCCAAGGACGAGAAGGAACCGGAAGTGGAGTATACAAACCCAACTTTCGATTGCTAGGTTTACTTGTGGCACATAACAAACATCGTTGAACATATCTCGAAACACTTTCATTCATTTTAAGCAAATAGCAGTACCTTTGAAAATTAGCCACTGTCTTGCCTACACCAAAATGACCAGCAAACATTTTGAAAAAACATTTGTGCCATTTGTTCAGCTGTAACCTTCTTCTTACAGGGCATCAAAATACACATTTTGCTAAACCGATCAACCAAAACATAAATATAATCATGATTTCGTCGAGACATAGGTAGACCTCCTACAAATTCCATAGAAATACTTTCCCAAGGACGAGAAGGAATCGGAAGTGGAGTATACAAACCCAACTTTCGATTGCTAGGTTTACTTGTGGCACATAACAAACATCCTTGAACATATCTCGAAACACTTTCATTCATTTTAGGCCAATAGCAGTACCTTTGAAAATTAGCCACTGTCTTGCCTACACCAAAATGACCAGCAATAAGAGAAGAATAGGCTTCTCTTATTATGTTGATTCTTTCACCCTGTGGAATACATAGCTTGCCAAGATGATACAAAATATTATCATGCACATGGTAATCCAATTCCTCA
>JZKD02S0154654.1:0-12583 GCA_000966675.3 Picea glauca | reverse complement strand
CGACACAAAGGTCTTTGGAGGAGGCTCGTGTACGCAAGGAGATCCAACGTGCGACCTAGAGATTGAAAGAAGAAGCACGTAGGTAGACTATGCTATGACACACTAAGAAAAAAGGCATATGAACAATAGTGCTAGGAAGACTTGCAACACCGAGTGTGAGAAGAAGCCTTACACGACCTAGGTCACATGGAAGAAGTCAAAGGTCACGTTAATACCTTCTTTCACTAATGTTTGTGCAGATGGAGAATTAAGTTGGAGGAGTGTCAAGTATTATGACACAAATTATGAGGATGTGATGGATAGATAGAAGAATAAGATTTATGAAGTGTCAACAAGGAGGCTAGCACATATTTTTGTGGAAGAGCGTGTGGAAAAATTTGGCTCCTATCGTTATGATGGGTCAGAGACGAGAAACACATTCATCTCATGGATAAAGTTTATTCCATAGTTTCAATGAGCTAGTGTCCTTGATACAATGCTAGTCAAAATCCATGCACGATGGTGGGCCACACATCGAGAACCTTATTGAGAATGGGTTATTGTGGAGGTAGATATGTGTGAATGATTCAAAATCAAACAAACTATACCTTGCATCACATACCTTTGTGAAAGAGGGTGGTTAGACAAGAAAAGGTGGAGTGCATGTCATATATATTTAAACTCCCATCACACCTTCTTACACCCATCCTCTATACCACCAGTCCCTAAATTTTTCAGTGAACTAACCTCAAAACCACCCATACCTCCTCTACCTCCAATTCCCAAGTTCACGCAACCTCACAAACCATTCACTGATAGCCAATAATTCAACCGTCTGCTCATGGATCCTGACAATCTCCATGCCAATGTGGATGAGCTCCTGCAACAATGGCTATTTCCATAACCATATGGGTCAGATACTACTCCTCCTGGAACACAATTAACCAATGGAACAAGTATGGGGTCACATCGTTACCTACTCGGGGCTGCTACATTCCAATATTTGTAATGGGTGAATCACGCTGGGGTGCATGAGCCTCATGAGTGACGCCCCCATCCATCCCATATCATGTATGCACCATCCAATCCAACACATTATTTCTACGTATGCACTCCATCTGAAAACATATTTCACTTGTCGTCAACGATTTTTCTTAAGTGTTAGTGTAGATATTCCTAAGAATCACTGATCATAGAGAATACAACCACTAATTGTAGGAAAGGAAAATGCATGGGATTCCACGGGTAGATGGAACCCTCGAGCATAATTTACACAAATTCCGTACATATGTCATCGTGACAACATTCCGAAACAGGAAAAAGATATCTAATTTTAGCACATCCCATCATTTCTCAGTACACAAACTATTATAATTCTTCAAATAGAAAAGAATATCATCATGACACCATATCGACATTGGGATCTCTCCCACTATATCAGACCATTGTCAATTTCTATGAAGTATTTTCTTCATCCCTTCCCTCACACTCATATCGATAACCCATCTTCCCTCTCCTATGCTTCACCTCTCCCTCCCCTCCATTATAAATACATGTCCTCCCCAGCATCCCCTATAAATATTATCCATTCCTTCTTCTCTCTCTCTAATTATCTCTCACCCCTTCCCATAGTGCTCCATGGCCTACTTCTACAACCATCCAAGGCCCTTTGTCCCACCCCCTAGACCCTCCCTTCCCATCCCCACACATTTCTTCTTCTTTCTCTTACCATTGTACCAACAACTGTTATGAAGAGCCTCTACTCTACTAACCTACAGGATTTTCCAAAGATAAAGGGAACCATGCCTTATCCCCTTCACTAATCACAAGGGCCCATTCATCTCACACATTCCTTGCATGATAGGGGATATTTCATGCCTTATCCCCTTCACTGATTCTGAAGGATCTCTTCTTTCATCATCCATCCATTTCCTCCCCCCACACCTTTGCAATTTCCCTCTTTTTACACACCCCACATTTCCATCCCTCCCTCTCTCCCCCATCGACCAGAGTCAAGCTGCAATGATAGCCCGATGATTTGTTATTATTCAATTCCATCCATTATAGCATCTTGTTTTGTTGTACGATGATTTTCTCTTACTCACCTTTTCTGTCGTCCAACATATAGTCGTTGGCTCGAGGACAAGCCAAATAATAGTGGTGCAGGCATGTTGGCACCCAATGTTTTGGGATACATTTTGCACGCGTGCACCAAGGGAGAAGTGTGCACCTATTTTATAAGTTATGCACGTGAGTACTTCCATGAAGTGTGCATTGGGTCAGGTTTTTTCAGTAGAGCATAGAACATAACGACTACCAAGTGGGTTCCGGTCTAATTTTTTCTAGTTACACCAGAAACTAAGAAGATGCATGTCGAAAGTAAGAAATGAATCATCGGGATATCTCCCTAAATGATTAATGCTAGTAGAATATGGACACATAGGGCAGATACAAGAGGATCTAGTCAGGTAGTTAAGATTTCTCTTGATGTAGAAATTCTACATGGAGCGCTTGCAGGTACCTAAAGCATGTGAGGAAATTGGATCAGACAAGTGAATGGAGCAGATCAGAAAGGGACAACACTCCCCAATAGTCAAGGATATAAAAAGGAGCTTTAAGATCACATAAAGAGTTTTATAATGTCTTAAGTATTTTATGAGAAGCTATCCAACCTCAGAGTTTTGAATTATCTACCAACATGAGCTCACCTTGATCCTACTGCAGTAATGTAATGTCTTTAAATATATTCCTACATTTTGATATGTCTGAGTCCTAGATCAAGGTGCATGACACATTCTATGTATTTCCCTTGTTTTTATAATGATTATATGTCATTCATAGATTATTGTTCATCACAATGTATATCTTTTTTGTGATGAAATACCTCTAGTAATGAATATATGACAGTTCAAATCTATTTTTTATTTGTTATGAATGAGTTGGATGTGTATTTTTTTCATTCTTAGTTCTTAGTGAAGTATCATATGTGAGTTATATGGATGCCAATTACAATAGTTCTTAGTATGTTTAATGTTTAATCCTTCATCACCCAAAGAAGACCTTATGGTCTCTGTGATCCTCTCTACATCTCGAGTGAGACTTTCCTCAACCTTGACTAAGGATTCACATGCTAGTGATTTGGGGTTTTGTTGGACACCCTCTAGACAAACCCTAGGTCTAAACCACCCCAACTTTAGGAAGGTCTGTGCATGCACAAGTGTGAACCGAAATGGTGACTAACAGCCCAACACTGTCACTATGATGTTTCCATATGTTCTATTATGAGGTTTTGATGTTGCTATCAGGGATTATATTCTAGAATGATGTTATGAGGATGGCTAGGTCATGAAGGATACATGTGAATAGGGTTTGAATGATTGTCTATGGAATGAATCATGCAGGTGAAGTTTGAAGTACTCTATGTATGAAGATCTTGGATTTGTGTCTACACATATCTTGTTGAGTTGGTGCTCAAGTGAGGGGATTGGTGTCTCTAGTAGGTTGGTGCCAACAAATATTGGAACAATAGGTTAGTTCCTACAGGTGCTACTAGGTTGGTGCTCAGTTGAGGATATTGTTGTCTCTAGTAGGTTGGTGCCTACATCTTACTAGGTTGGCGCTCAGTTGAGGATATTGGTGTCTCTAGTAGGTTGTTTCCTACAATATTTGTAATAGTAGGTTGGTGCCTGCATGAATTTATAAAGATAATTTTTATGGTTTTCCCTCGATTGGATTTCCATGTTAAAATCTATGTATTGTGATTTCAGTTTATATGTGATTATTGTTTCTCAGTTAATGAATTATTTATGAATGGTTAAATAAAGTAAAAAGTATCTTATACTGATTCAACCCCACATTTTCAATATAAGAAAAAGTTCAACATGTTGATCATTACCTTTATCTAAAGCATCAATATTAAGTTCCCTTATTGATGTCATAGATTATCATTTCATTCTTATACATTTTAAATTTTACCAAGCTACAACAAGTCCTATGTTAACTTCATAGAAAACCTTAAAGATCCATCGAATCCTAAATCAAGATCTGCAAAATCACACACAACATCCTACTTACATTTTCAATTTACAAGAATCGAATCATATCTACTTGTGTTCATATTCATATAATTACAAATAATTCTTTCATTCCCTATGGTACTTGTTTTCATAATCCCATTTCATATTTTCATTCCACAAAACAATTGAAAATTAATCTAGTTTTTGGTATCACATATATTCTTAACAAAAATTTCAAATATTAGATCTAAAATTCAACATGATAAGGTTTAATAAAAATCCTTGTTTGTCTTCTAGTTCCATAACATGGACCTTTCCTCAAGTCTCATAAATACCATTATGTGACTATCCATAAGGATAACTAAAATTCTCACATGAATAATTCAACTATAACTATATATCCATCTTAACAAATTGGATCCATCCATCTTCTCCGGAAAATATAGGCCTTCAATATTTCCTATACTATCATTATTACTCCTCATAATTGTACAGTTCAATTACCCTACAAATTCATTGAATTTTATCCTTTATATATAACACAATAGATTATCTCAATAAACCATCAATAATGTGGACTTGTTCTCCTTCAACTATCATGGAAGGAATTCTTTCTCTTTTCATGCTTAGTTACTACTAAAATATGTGTGATGATAACATTTATCATGATATAGCTACCCAATCCACTAATCAATGTCCTTCCCAAAGAGACTCACAATTATTTTAGCGATTTCCAAAAAGAAGGGCCTCTCAACATTTATCATAACATCATTACTATATTATCTTATTATTTGAGATATTTCCATAATTTCTTATCATTCCTTAACAACCTATCTCTAGGGTAATCAAGCATGCATACATGCAGAAGGCACAAGATAAAAACTCATTGTTCTCATAATACAACTTCAATCAATAAACATAAATAAAAATACTTGTCATTCTTGTTGCATTTAGTTTGCAATTTGAAAGCAAGATCAATAGAGTATTTGAGCATCCAAATTTGAACTAAATTCATATGATGAATCTATATTCCACTTAATCCTCATGGATACACCAAAACATATTACATAATATAATTATCTCTATGACATTCATCAACATACATTATTCATTATATACATTTCTAAAGAGGTACTTCCATAAGTGACATGACAATATGAATTCTCATCCATAGGAAAAATACATCCTTCATATAGTTTCGACCACCATACAACACAACCCATTCATTATACCCTTCCATATATGTATAATTCTTGCTACTTCAAATCATCGAGGGAAAGACATAAGTCCTAAATTCAAATAATGCACAACTTCAGATATTATCAAGGAATACACCAAAAATCCATTCTTACCCAACATTTTGTAGAAAACACATGTAATACCCTATAAGTGCTAAAAATTTCCATCTAAAATCTGCTCAAAGTAGATTTAAGAGTCTATATCACATGCTAAATCCTAACCATTTAAATACTAGGATTTTCAAAGCAATGTCAAGATTCTTATACAATAGGAAAACACACATAAAAAAAACATATGCAAAAACCAACACAAAATCATTAGGTTCTTGCCAACCATTGTTGACCATTGATGAACAAGTGATGTTCAAGTTTTTTCTAACACAAAACCACACAAGGTATGCCAATTTGTATCAGCCTTTTTACCCCACATCAATCCAAGGAAATACAAAACCAAAGCTTCAACAAGCAAAGATCATTTAAAAAGCACAAGAGATCCATGCTTAGTCACCAATAGGTACTCATAATAGAATTTTGAGATCAAATTCCTAATCCTATCCTAATGCCCTCATCAAGGTGTCAAGACTAAAACACCATGCTCATTTTCCTCAGAAATACAATCCATTCACCATCTTTAATTTATGCTTAAACTTCACAAGGAACATATTTTGTAGCATCCCTACTGCCCCATATCAAACCAAACAGATGTAATATTCAAAGTTTCATAATAAAAAATAAATGATTGATGTTCATTCTAAAGTTTCCTTTGAAAACAACCACATCCTTTCGAGAAGTTTCATCCAAGCACCATTAGCTCTTCACAAAAGAATTCTCAACATAATATTACGAGAAATAATCCATATTGTCACATATGAGTAACTATACATAAGTAAAAGTTCCATTTGTAGGTTAACACCATACCAAACATGAAATTAATTCATGTTAAATTAAAAGGGAAAGAGATATTCTTCAGGGCTAGACCATATTAGGCCCTAAAAAGACAAGGACTTCGGAGAAATAGAATCCTTCAATCATGATATTCTTTTTTCCTCGGAAACACTTTTCCTTAGACATTTTATTAGTTTAAATATTAGTTACACCAATTTATTTAAGGTCTTTAAGACCCTACCAACAATTGGCCTTACCAAAAGTTACAAAGAAAGGTAAGAAAACATTTCCATATTCTTGGCGATTCCTTAATTATCTTGACATAATGATTACATAATTGATATGATAACATCAAACTACCAACAATCATGCAGGTCCGATAAGTCCTAGTGTTGTAACTAATCTTTAAACCATAATGGTTGATGCAAATTGTTTCTCAGGAAAGAGGAAAGTCATGATTGAAGGATTCTATTTTTATCTGAAGTCCTTGTCTTTTTGGGCTTGATATAGTCTAGCCTTGAAGAAGAGCTCTTGCCGTTTTAATCCAATCTGAATTAATTTCATGTTTGGGATTGTATTAACGTCAAAGTGGAGCATGTAGTTATGTATCTTTAGTGATATCTCAGATTATGTATGATTTCTTATATCTTCAGTTGAGAATGCTTTTGTCAAGATCCAATGTTGCTTGCATGAAACTTGTGGTTGTTTTAAAGGAAAATTCAGAATGAGCATGGATCTTGTATGCTTTTTGAAATGACCTTTTTTTTATTAAGATTTAAAGTTTACGATAGCTTTGTTTGAGACGAGGTAGTAGGGATTCTAAAAAATAATGTGCCGTACGTACTTTAAATATAAACTCAAAGCTAGTGAATTTGTTTTTATTTTTTTATTTTATTTTATGCAAAATGACCATGTTGATATAAATAAATAACCACCTTTAAGGGTTGAACTTTTATTAAGAAAAAATTATAACTTAAAATCAATTAGTTGTGGTATCTTTAACTATGCTTTTGAAACTATCTACAAAGCTTGGCATTGAGATTATGTTATAGCATTATAACATTGATTCTTTAAGATTAAACTCATGCTTTAAGATTTTTTTCTTAAGAGTAGATTATTTATTTATTTATTGTTATTTTTATTTTTTGGGGCATGACTTATTATTAGTCTTTCAGAGGAAAATGACCTTGGGGTTTTAGTCTTGATAGCTTGATAAGGTCATCAAGATAGGATTATTATTTCAAGTATTAGGAATTTGATCTCAAAATTTTGTTATGAATACCCATTGGTTGAGTGAGGATGGACCTCTTGTGCTTATTGAATGATATTTTATTGTTGAAGTTTTGATTTTGTGTTTCCTAGGATTCATTTGAGATAGTAAGGGTGCTACGAATTGGTATACCTTGTGTGGCTTTGTGCTACACCAAAAATTGAAATTGACATGTTCATCTATGGTCAACAATGGTTGACAAGAACCTAATAATTTTGGGTTGGTTTTTGAATGCACACACACACACATTGTAGGTGTTTTCCTATTGCATATGAAGCTTGACATAATTTTGAAAATTATACTACTAAATGGTTATGATTTAGCATGTGATCTTGATTCTTAAATCTATTTTGTGCATATTTTATGATGCAGGAGCATCGCTCCAAGCCAGCTACGCGCCAGCCAGCCAGCACATCAAAGTGTGCATTCGATGGGAGAGAGAGGTGCAGCCTTCTCAATTTTCAAATTTTGAAATGTAATTAAATGTTGTAAGGCTGGTAGAACAAAAAAGCCATGCATATGCGCAGGCGTTAGTAAAGGTTGCCTTAAATAGGTTGTAAGGCTGAGATCTAGATCCGATTCGGACTAGACAGCCATTCAATGTAATTGAATGTAAGTTAATGAGAGTTGGTGAGGATGGAGGGAAGCGCTCGAAGAGCCCCCTCATGTAAAAATATTGTTTTTGGTATCTAGAGTAAGTTTTTAGAGGAGGAGAAGAGAGCCAAGACTTTGTTGTAGTCTGAGCTCGAACACATTGTAATGAGGCATTTCATATTAATACAAAGAGCAGTTTTTCCTGCACATGAGTCTTTACGTGTTTATGTGTTTATGGATGAATGCCATATGTGTGTTATTTTATGCTCTATATGTATGTTAGGTTCCATCTGCAAGTGATAGATAGACTTATTTATCTATCTATGAGTTCTTTGATTCCAATTTTGGGTTCTTTGAGGTTTCATGCAAGAGTGCATGACAGAGTACTGCAGTCTCTGAAAACCAGTGAATAGAGTGCACTTCTGAATTCTGTGGATTTAGAAAAAGACGTGCCAAGAGGGTGCACCAACTGAAGTCATTGAATCAAGGGAGAAGCCTCAAGGTTGTTGAATACCTTGGAGGTAAGACTGTGTAGAAGAGAGCACAGGACAGACCAGAATCATTGAGGGATTCTATATAAGTTCTTCCAGGAAGGCATTGAGCAGGTGCATAGAAGGCACAGAGAAGACAGAATTACTGAGAATTCTTTGGAAGCTCTACCAAGAGGGCATTGAGCAAATGCACTGGATGCATTGGAGAGAGAACTCTATTTTGAGTTCATTGAGAAGAAAGAACCACTAAAGGTTTTGTAGAGCTCTGTCGGGAGGGCATCAAGTGAGTACACAGAGTGCAAAAAAGGAACTCTATTCTGAGTTCAGAGATAAGAGAAGTGTCACAGGAGGAGACCTTCACAGGGTTTATGAACACCCTGTAGACCCTGTAAGGAGTGTTTGAGCATAAGTTTCCAGAGGGAACTTATATCCTTTCAAGGAGAGAAAGGGGCAGAGACATTTAGAGGTTCCAGTAGGATAAGCTCAGGATGAATAACAAAGTTGTGTGCAGAGGCTCTGCAAGGTGTGCATTGAGTAGAAGAACCCCGTGAGGGTGTGAAGCATTTCTTTGTAAGAAATACTTCGAATTGAGTTATCCGAAAAAATCAGCAGGACAAGGAGTGTGTGAATAAGAACTTGTTTGAATTTCTTAAGCTTAGAAGGAATAGTGCAAGAAGTGCGCTCAGAGTGAACTTGTCTCAAGTTCAAAAGCTCAGGAGGAACAATGCCTTTGCACACAGAGCCATAGGAGGAACAGTGCCTTTGCACCCTTTGGTGAGTATGAGTTTGAAAATCTCAGGAGGGACAACGTCCTTAGAACGCAAGAAGGAGCTAAGGATACAGGCTTCATAGCAGGAGCAAAGGCTGAGACCTTTGAAGAGGTTGAAGTCTTTCAAGTTCAAGAAGAATCAGAAGCTCAGGAGGGAGCACAACTGTTCTTAGATCAATTGGAGAGGACAATAATTTGGATTGTTGAGTCTACATCCAAGCAAGAAGGAGGAGAGTGCATAGGAGAAAGAGATCTGGGTCATCAGATCTAGGCACATGGACCAATAGCCATCGGATCTAAGAGAAGCTTCACGAGGTTTAACCCTCATATGTGAAGAAGGGAACGAAATGCCTATTTCGGCATTTCAGCTACTAGGAGATATAAAGGGAAAGAGTCGGGACTCTTGACCCATGAAATCCCAAAGGAATCGTGACCATCCAATAGGAGGACACGTGGTGAGCGGTCGAGGTTTCGGGGAAATTCCCGAAATGAGGATTTTGGCATTTCGGATACCGAGAAGGAAAAGGGTAAGAGTTCGGAACTCTTGACCTGTGAAATCCAAAAAAGACACAAGCCGTTGGATTAGGATAGGATATGAACCATTGATCCTAGCTTGGAGTGGAAGATCGACATTTTGAGTTTCGGTATTTCGATGTTTCGGATACCGGAAAATTGAAGGGGCAAGGAGTTGTTGCAACCAGGATCGGGAAGTCCCGAAACCCGAATTCCCTAAATCATAGCGAGGAATAGCATTGGCCACGGGACAAGGTCACATATTTAGGCATTTCGAGATTTGTCTTTTTGGCCATCCTGAGGATAAGAAGTCGGGCACTTCGGCGTTGGAAACTTTGAAGTCCCAAAAGCAACATATCTTTGGAGTGGGCTGCGGTCACACGTTTCGTAAGTTCACGATTCGTCATTTCGATAATCTCGGGGACAAGAAGTCAGGCACTTGACATTGAAAGTCCCAAACTCGTGAAACGCGACATACCTTCGGAGTTAGGCTGCAGTCACGGAGGAAACGGTCACATGGACCGAGATGTGGGCCAGGGGTCAATTGTCGATTGAGTCCATTTCGACATTTCGACATTTTAGAGTTCTGGGAATTGAAGGGTCAAGAAAATCAACATTAGAAGTCCCGAAATATCTTTTCGGAAAGGGTCGTGTTCATGTCTTGTAGTCGTGTTGAGGTGAAGACTCACGCCTGGTGCATTACTTGTGTAGGTGAAGTTTTCGTAAAGGACCTGTGGATATGATTTGTTGAAGGTTCCAGCAGGGAACTAAAGGAGCCACTTTGGCTCGAAGAGAAATCAAAACGATCCTAAGACCGGGAGGTCACGTAGAACCTACTGAGGCAGGGGGTGTTGCGTCATTTTAGATGGAAAATAGTGTCACTTATAGAGTGTTGCCTGCGTTTACTGTGGAATTTTGGTTAAGAATGGATTTTTGGTGTATTCATTGATAATATTTGAAGTTGTGCATGGGTTGAATTTAGGAATTATGTCTTTCCTTAGATGATTTGAAGTAGCAAGAGTGTTACATGTATGTACATATTAAGTATTGAAGAAAAATGGTATATCAGATGAGATTTATTTGATGGTTATGGAAACCAGGTGAAGAAAGGTGTGGAGGATGTATTTGTCTTATAGATGATAAGTCATATTGTCATGCGAGTTATGGAAGTACCTCTTTAGAAATTTTTATGATGAAGAATCTATGTTGATGAATATCACAAAGATAGTTATAATGTGTAATATGGTTTGGTGTATGATTGATAATTAAGTGGAATATGGATTCATCATATGAATCTAGTTAACATTTGGATGCTTAGATTCTCCACTGCTCTTGATTTCGAGTTACATACTAAATGCAATAAGATTGAATTGAAATTTTTTGATAGCTTGCTTATTAGTTGAAGTATTCCTATGAGAAAAATGAGTTATGATCTTGTTTTTCATGCATGTATGCACACTTGATTACCTTAGAGATACTTTGTTAAGGAATGGTAAGAAATTCTGGAAATATCTCAAATAATAATATCATATAATAATGATGTTATGATAAACATTGGGAGGACCTTCCTTTTTTGCAATTGCTAAAAGGATGGTCAGTCTCTTTGGGAAGGATATTGATTAGTGGCTTGGGTAGTTCTGTGATGATAAAGTTTATCATCGCACACATTCTAGTAGTAATTAAGCATGGAAACAACAAGCAAACCTTCCACAATATTTGAAGGATAACAAGTCCATGTTATTGATAGTTTAGTAACATAAACTAATATGTTTTATATAAACGATAGACTTCAATGAAGATTAAGGATAATTGAACCATACAATTATGAGTAATAATTATTGTATAGGAAATATTTAAGGCCTATATTTTCATGAGATGATGGTTGAATTATATTTTTTAATATGGGTATATAGTTATAACTCAATTATTCATGTGTTCATTTCAGTTATCCTTATGGATAGTTTCACAATGGTATTTATGGGATTTGAAGGAAATGTTTGTGATATGGAATTAGAATACAAAAAAGGGTTTTTATTTAATCTTATCCTATTGAATTGTACATCTAACATTTGAACTTAGAGTTAAGACTATATGTGATACCTAGAACTATATTAAAATAAAAATGTTTGTGGAATGCAAATATGTGATGGGATTGTGAAAACAAATAGCATAGGGAATGCAATAATGGTTTATCACTCCATGACTGTGATGGGATTGTGAAAATAAGTAGAATAGGGAATTAAATAATGGTTTATAACTTCATGAATGTGAACACTAGCATATATTAGTCAATTCAGGTAAATAGAAAATGTTAAGTATGATATGTTGTATGCAATTTTGCAGTTCTTGATTTAGGATTCAATGGATATTTGAGGTTGTCTTTGAAATTAACATAGGACTTGTTGCACCTTGGTAGCATTTAAAATGCATAAGAATGATATGGTAATACATGGCAACAAGAGGTGAATTTAACAATTGATGCTTCAGATAAAGGGATCAACATGCAAAATCAAAACTCAATAGTGATTGAGTTGGGTAAATGTGTTGTTATTTATGAAACAATATCTTGAATATGATGTCTCAATTTATGGCCTGTTAAGATTTTGTCCAACATTTTCTATTATATCATGGAAATATTAGCCATAGGTTCCATGGGTTGTATGCTCTTGATTTAGTGTAGCTAATTGTTCTTACATGGGATTCACCTTGTTGACCAATATCTTATCATGTTCATTCATGAAGGGGGTTTTGAAATTGTGAAAAATAAAGTCAATATATTGTATTTATTGGGGGAGGCATGTGCTCTTAAGGGGTTTATAGGTATTGGG
>JZKD02S0154621.1:0-23488 GCA_000966675.3 Picea glauca | reverse complement strand
AGTTGGTCAGAGTATGAGAAAAGTCACCCTTTCAAGTGATATCTTGATTCAACTATTAAAGAAACTGTTAGAAGAGGACGCCATGTGGCAAATTTTGTTTTGTTTAAACTACAATTAGCCATTATTTTAAGTTGAATTTTATGCTATAAATAAGAACATCGACCAATTAGTTAGAGGTCGATGGTTGTTGCTAGAAACTCTTATGTTTTGGTTTTGTCAAGAATTATTTCCGAGCTACCATTAATAGAGAAGTCCTTCTAGACCAGAGACAAAATTATTTTCATCAAATGCATGTGATTGGACGTGGAGAAGAACTATTTCTTATCTCATTTCATGAATGATGTTGTAATGAGTAAGAGCTATTTAATCTATTGCCATGTTATCTGGTGCAATATTTTACCGTTCTTTACGTTAATGATGAATATGAATCGTGGTGTTATTATGTGATGGGTGATTAAGTAGGTGAATTATTTTTCTTATCATTACATTATCGCATATGTGTTTTCTTTCTGGTAATTAGTTTATCAGATAGTAATTGGATGCTCACATGATTAATGTATTAGTACTAGGCATGTGTAATATCCCTAGGCTGAACCCAATTGTAATGTAAATGAAAAAGTACTTATGCTGGTGAGATGTTTGATATCATTTTTGTATTCACATTTCATGGCATAGTGCACACATGTACTGCGCAGTAAAATGATGAAGTGAGCACATTCTTGGATACCACGTGAAGCAACTTAAGTGTGTGTGATTTTGAGGCCAGGTAGTGTTTTGTCTATATGTTGTGTTTTATAGGCTGGTGAGCCAGTTGTTATAAGGTAGGATGCTTATGTTTTGATTAGGCCGGAGAGCCTATATGTTAAATCCCAGTGCACCTATTTTTATATATGTCTCATAATTAATATAAAATACATCGTTGTGCACAGACTGACCATGATAAAAGAGCATGGGGGACTAAACTCCACTAGTTAGGGTGGGGCCTAAAAGTTAAGGAAAAGGACTAAGCTAGGGAGCTTAAGCCAAAAAGGAATATTATATTAATATTTCTTAAATCATAAAGTATAGATAATTATTTTATCCTAAGTTCTAAAGTTGGGGACAAGTGGGCCAAAGTATCTCCCAACATGACAAGTCTCAAGTTGGGGACATGCATACATATTGTTGGGAGTTCATTTTCCCATCTTTTCCATCATTCTTCCCATCATTCCTTCCATCATTTCAATCATCCATTCAATCATCGATGAGTGTGCACACACCCATTGAGCTATCTTTCGTATCTTCATGACTATACTTGAACTTGTATCCATAGCCATTTTTGTGTTGGTGTATCTAGTTAGCTTGGGAGTTGGACTGAAGAAGCGGGTTTTCAGGCCCATGGGATATTGAAGAGGTGGGTTGTCAGGCCCGTGAAAAATTCTTTGGGTGAAAGAATTGTTGGGAATTGATTTCCTAAAGGTGTTAAACTGCAACTACAGTGCTCTGAGACTTCCTATCCAGCCTATTGTTGAAGCCCGAAAAGGAAGTGGGGCAGCCGAAGGACTGTTGAGAAAAAAAGGGGAACACTTCCTCGGTGGGATAGGCATGTGGGGAATGAGGGACTGTAGGTTGTTAGTTTGATTTGGCACCTGAGATAGAGTCTTTCCTGTTGTCTATGATATTTTATCCTGGTTAGAAATCCTTTTACTCAGGTGGAGTTTAGTCCCATCTCTTGGATGACTCACTATTGAGAGTGATGAACAGTGTGGTCTAAGGCTGGGAGGTTCGTGGAAGGTCTGCACATAGTTGGTGACATTCTTACCAAGATAAGTGCCAATTGTGTGATAAATTTNAGTTGGTCAGAGTATGAGAAAAGTCACCCTTTCAAGTGATATCTTGATTCAACTATTAAAGAAACTGTTAGAAGAGGACGCCATGTGGCAAATTTTGTTTTGTTTAAACTACAATTAGCCATTATTTTAAGTTGAATTTTATGCTATAAATAAGAACATCGACCAATTAGTTAGAGGTCGATGGTTGTTGCTAGAAACTCTTATGTTTTGGTTTTGTCAAGAATTATTTCCGAGCTACCATTAATAGAGAAGTCCTTCTAGACCAGAGACAAAATTATTTTCATCAAATGCATGTGATTGGACGTGGAGAAGAACTATTTCTTATCTCATTTCATGAATGATGTTGTAATGAGTAAGAGCTATTTAATCTATTGCCATGTTATCTGGTGCAATATTTTACCGTTCTTTACGTTAATGATGAATATGAATCGTGGTGTTATTATGTGATGGGTGATTAAGTAGGTGAATTATTTTTCTTATCATTACATTATCGCATATGTGTTTTCTTTCTGGTAATTAGTTTATCAGATAGTAATTGGATGCTCACATGATTAATGTATTAGTACTAGGCATGTGTAATATCCCTAGGCTGAACCCAATTGTAATGTAAATGAAAAAGTACTTATGCTGGTGAGATGTTTGATATCATTTTTGTATTCACATTTCATGGCATAGTGCACACATGTACTGCGCAGTAAAATGATGAAGTGAGCACATTCTTGGATACCACGTGAAGCAACTTAAGTGTGTGTGATTTTGAGGCCAGGTAGTGTTTTGTCTATATGTTGTGTTTTATAGGCTGGTGAGCCAGTTGTTATAAGGTAGGATGCTTATGTTTTGATTAGGCCGGAGAGCCTATATGTTAAATCCCAGTGCACCTATTTTTATATATGTCTCATAATTAATATAAAATACATCGTTGTGCACAGACTGACCATGATAAAAGAGCATGGGGGACTAAACTCCACTAGTTAGGGTGGGGCCTAAAAGTTAAGGAAAAGGACTAAGCTAGGGAGCTTAAGCCAAAAAGGAATATTATATTAATATTTCTTAAATCATAAAGTATAGATAATTATTTTATCCTAAGTTCTAAAGTTGGGGATAAGTGGGACAAAGTAGCTCCCAACATGACAAGTCTCAAGTTGGGGACATGCATACATATTGTTGGGAGTTCATTTTCCCATCTTTTCCATCATTCTTCCCATCATTCCTTCCATCATTTCAATCATCCAGTCAATCATCGATGAGCGTGCACACACCCATTGATCTATCTTTCGTATCTTCATGACTATACTTGAACTTGTATCCATAGCCATTTTTGTGTTGGTGTATCTAGTTAGCTTGGGAGTTGGACTGAAGAAGCGAGTTGTCAGGCCCATGGGATATTGAAGAGGTGGGTTGTCAGTCCCGTGAAAAATTCTTTGGGTGAAAGAATTGTTGGGAATTGATTTCCTAAAGGTGTTAAACTGCAACTACAGTGCTCTGAGACTTCCTATCCAGCCTATTGTTGAAGCCCGAAAAGGAAGTGGGGCAGCCGAAGGACTGTTGAGAAAAAAAGGGGAACACTTCCTCGGTGGGATAGGCATGTGGGGAATGAGGGACTGTAGGTTGTTAGTTTGATTTGGCACCTGAGATAGAGTCTTTCCTGTTGTCTATGATATTTTATCCTGGTTAGAAATCCTTTTACTCAGGTGGAGTTTAGTCCCATCTCTTGGATGACTCACTATTGAGAGTGATGAACAGTGTGGTCTAAGGCTGGGAGGTTCGTGGAAGGTCTGCACATAGTTGGTGACATTCTTACCAAGATAAGTGCCAATTGTGTGATAAATTTACATGTTGCATTGTTATTTACGTGCTTATTTTATGGGTTATCATATGTGCGGTTATAACTATGTTTATTTTAATGGGTATTTACTGTATATGATGCATGCATACGTTTACTATTATTTCAGTGAGAATACGTGTATTTACAGATGTATTTGTATGTTTATGTTTTATATATAATGCTTCTGCAAGAGTTTTGTTTGTATATATTTTAATTGCATGTAGTTCAAAAAATTTATGTGGCATAGCTCAGTTGGATACTAGGTATGTTGCAATATGTTCTGCAGAGAGAACATAAAGAGTTCTTTGGCGTAGCGTGGCCTGACATAGATGGCCAGGGATGTTACAACATGTGGTATAAAATTGTCGTCTGCATTCTTGAGCAATGGGTTATCCCAAGTTTAGCCTCTTTCCCAGTAGTTAGAACTTAGTCCTATTTTGTTTCCAAGTTGGTTTATACCGACTTACATCTCATATCAGTCCCACACAGGAGAAAATAGAAAAAGAGATAGTCTGAACTGAAGGAATAGCCCTCACAAGAAAACATAAATCCCATCGATAAATTGGCCAGATCACAAGATCTGAAGAACCATTCCACTATTAAATGTTGCAGAGTCTAATTGGGCCCCAGTGGCGGGTTTGGTTCCTACTGTTGAATCAATGGATTTAGAACCCATCAACATAACTGGCGCTAGAAGGAGGGCCAGAGAATGAATGGTTGGATATATATTTTACATAGTATTTCAAACAACCTATAGATTCAAAACAACCCACATGCATGGCTAGTCATTCCCAAGACAACCCACACACACTAAGTACTCCTGAAATGAGTAACTCACCACATCCCGAGGAAGAATATTTTCACCCCGAAATGACTTATGCTCCTCCTCACGAGGAATTAAATAAATTCAAAAGAATCAAAAGAGCATACACCTGATATATCAGTGCTTTGTCCTTAGCTTCGATACTTCCTCGAACAAAAAAGATAAGTAGGCCCATTGTCAATACTCCCGATGAAGTTTTCATGCACATGGTAGAATACTTAATAGATTTCGCAGTCACCAAAATCCAAGATCCTCTTGATCTGATACCCAAAACGCTAGTTGGTGACGTCTTTGAACTAGATGATTTTTTGGAAGAGGAGGAGTTTAACTCAGAGTCTGAAGCTATGGAAGGAAACAAAGACCATAATGAAGAAAGGGGGAACCCACCTCTGAACAATCAACCCTGGTTTTCCATAGATGCTTTGGCCCTTCCGGGACTAGTCCATAACCTTCCTCGACATCCAAGGAAGTTACTTCCTAAGTTCGATCCTGAAACCTTAGGATTGCTTGAGGATCATATCAAGAAATTTATACTAGAGATCATTATTATGAACATTCAACATGAAGACGTAGTTTGCAGGATTTTCCCCTACACTTTTGAGAAATCAACCTCTACATGGTATTTTAACTTACCTGTAGGATCCATAACTAGCTGGACAAAGTTTCAAAAATATTTTCTAGATAAATTTGCAGAAGAGACTACTATGGGAGGTCTGATGGCTGAGTTGTTTGACGCCACCATGAGTTATAAAGAGAAGGTTAAATATTACAATCAAAGATTCACGACCATCTTAAACAAATTCTGGCCCAAAGCCAAACCAACTCAAGAGTTGCAGATCGAAGTATACGCTAATGCGCTCCCAACTTCTATTTCCATGTTTGTGAAGAGGGAAGCTAAACAAACCTTAGATGAGAATTTTGAAGAAGCTAAAATGATATAATTCCAAATGAAAGGGTGTAAATAAACCCATGTCTCTTTAGTTAAGAAATAATTTCAACCTCCTCCTAGGAGAGGACTCCTTCTGACTAGACCGTCAGGGAAACAAGCAGAACATACTCCTGATAAGGGTAATGGAGACATAGAATATCTATAATGCATGGTTAATAAATTATTGAACGAGATCATAGACATGAAGAGAAACACAGGGAAAGGAAACCAAGGACAAAGACCCTATAAGCCTTTCTTTAAAAGGAACCCACTGTTCAAATCCATTGACCCTCCCCCAACTATCTTGAATATCAATCTAGGGAATGTCGCATTTGATTCCTTCTATACTTGTCACCAGAAAAACCACTCTGAAAGAGACTTCCCTCAATGGGTGCATGCCATGAATTTGATGGCCAACCAATTTTTAGATGAGGTTTCTCTAACCGAACAACCAAGTAGTTCTGTTATGAATGTTGCTGACCAGGAAGAGATTGACCCACCAGAAGATACAACCATGCTGATATGGGATCCTGACCTAATTATGCCTTCTGATGACCTATTTCAGGTTCAAGAACCACCCGCAAAGATATCAATTGTGAAAACTAGAAGTAAAGGTCCTCCTATTTCAAAGGATCCTACTACCACTCAAACGTCAGGGGAAAGGTCAACTACCGATCACCTGAAAATACCTTTTTCTCCCCGTACGAACCCTATTATCATCCATACGTGAGAATTACCTAAACCGGAGTACAACGTGGTTGAATATCTGATGATGTTGAAGGCTAATATATAAGTTATGGATTTATGCAAAATCCCTCAGCAAAAAATATTTCCTGCTACAAGCATTGAAATCAGTAGAAAACCCTATGACAAGCAATGAGCAACAAAGATATCTAACTTCCATAGATCTAGTAAATAAACCAACTTTGAATACCTTCTCAGAAAATAAGAAGGGAAAATATTTTGTCTCACCGTTTCTCTTAACGTTTTAAGTCTTCAACAGGAACCTCCACAATTGTTTGGTAGATTATAGAGCATCTTCCAATGTTATGCCCTTGTCTATTTGAAAAAAATTAAATGTTGTTCCTCTCAAGAGTGATAAACATGTTATACAACTAGACAAAACCCAGGTCAAAGTCACGGGGTAACTCAGAGATGTAATGATTAGGATAGCGACACATCCTAAGTTTTTGAAAGTGATTGACATCATTGTAAAGACATCCCAGAGCCCTATGGGTTATTACTAAGTCGAGATTGGTCTGAGAAGTTAAATAGCTACTTTAGTACAGACTAGGCACACCTTTGGCTACCACTGAAGGGATACAAGAATATGATCAGAATCAATAGGGAGAGATACCTGAAACATACGGTCACTGATATAGAAACCCTGAGCGAACCCTCATCCACAAATTTCCCCATGTTGGGCAATTATTCCTGCAATTCCCACTTCGAGAATTTTTTTCCTCTCTTATCCAATGTCCCTCTCACTCAAAACTCTAAAATGGTTTTTCAAGAGATTTTGCTGATACCGATAGAAGACACCCTCTTCTGTCAAGACCCTGTGCTAGAGATTACAGAACAAAAGATAGGGAAGAAAGAAAGTAATAAGAAAGAGGAAAATGGAGATTGTCATTCACAAATTTGGACCATATACTTTGATGGATCTAAATCCCAGGAAGGATTAGGCACAGGGTGCATCCTCATTAATCCAAAAGGTAAACGTCATTTCTTGTCCTGTAGACTAGAATTCGAATGCACCAATAACACTGCCGAGTATGAAGCTCTAGTACAAGGGTTAAAGAAAGCCATAGACTTAAACGTCAAACAATTGAAAGATTTTAGAGACTTAGAGATTATCGTTAGAAAAGTAAGGAATACTATACATTGCAATTCCTTGCACCTAAAGAATTATCAACAGGAAGTACATAGGTTAATAGAGCATTTTGAAGCTTTCAATATCACCGTGATCCCTAGAGAAAAGAATATCCTTGCCGATTCCCTGGCCAAAACTGCTTCAAGGTTGTCACCTCTAGAAGATTATGAAGCCTTCTGATTCACTATGGAACTACTCTACAAACCATCGGTGCCTAACAACATTTCTAATTGCAAAGTCTTTGAAGGAGATGACAGATCATAAACTTCATGACTAACCAAGACAATTTCAAAGATTTGGCCATCGACGATGAAGTATTCCAGGAGAAATCGATAGAAATTGATCCTCGGATAGGTCAACCTATTGAAAGATCAAAATATCACACCATCCTAAAAGGGATAGCTAATTTGGAAAATCTATTTGACCTAAAAGAACGATTTAGGGGGCCTAAAAATGAAAATAACTATAGCTGATGTCCCCTACATGAAACTATAAATCTCGGAACCCTAGAAAACACAAAGAATGTGAATCTCAGCAAGAGTATATCTAAATAGGAAAGTAAGGCTTATCTCAAACTATTCAAACAATATCAAGATGTCTTCGCATGGTCCTACTGATATCTGAAAACTTATGACACCCGTCTCATTCAACACACTATATCGTTAAAACCTGAGGTGAAACCCTTCCAAGAGAAGCTGCGAAAGTATCACCCATCCCTGAAACCTCTCATGTATCAATAGTTAAAGAAACTTTTATATGCCAAGATCATCTTCCAGGTTAGGCATTCCGCATGGGTAGAAAATATGGTTCCTGTGAGAAAAAAGTCTGGAGAAATTCGCTTATGCATAGATTTTAGGAACCTCAACAGAGCTTCAGAAAATGACAATTACCCAGTCCCTTCAATGGATCAACTCTTGCAGACTGTGTCTGAATCAGAGATTTTCTCTCTACTGGATGGTTTCTGAGGTTACAACCAAGTCCTGGTTTCAGAGGAAGATCGTTTGAAAAATACCTTCCGAACCAAGTGGGGAACCTTCGCTTATAAACGCATGCCTTTTGGGTTAATCAACGTAGGTGAAACCTTCCAAAGGGCCATGGATGTAGAATTTCAGGGACTAATAAACAAGTGTGTGGTAGTGTATCTAGATGACGTAACTGTGTATTCAAATAATAGAGAAGAGCACATCCAACAATTAACTCATATTTTCGAAAGGTGTAGGAGATACAACATATCCTTAAATCCAAAGAAAATTATTGTCGGCATCGAGGAAGGTAAGCTGCTAGGCCACATTATATCTCAAGCAGGAATTCACATAGACCCAGAAAAGATTAAGTCCATAGCTTAACTCTCGTTTCCTCACAACAAGAAATATATGCAGTCCTTTTTTGGGAAAAACAATTTCGTGAGGAAATTCACTCTTGATTTCGCGGAAACTATCAAACCCTTACAAAATATGATTCACAAAGATGTTGAATTTAAGTGGGATGGTGTACTAAAGGATGCTTTCAGCAATATTAAAACTGCTATATCCCAGGACCCCGTGTTACGAAGTCTCGATTTCAATAGGGATTTCTTCCTTTATACTTTCGCCTCTGACCAGTCATTAGCTGTAGTATTGACTTAGAAGGATGATGAAAACAATGAGGCTCTAGTGTCATTCATGAGAAATATTCTCCAGGGAGCCGAACTTAATTATCGTACTGTTGAAAAAAAAGTCTATGCGGTATATAAGGCAGTAAATAACTTCAGGTCTTACATCCTCAATAACCACACCAAATTGATTGTTCCTCACCCTGTGGTCCCATCCTTTTTTACTTAGCAAGATATGGAGTAAAGAAGAGGCACCTAGATGGAAGTGGTCTAAGAATTTGATCTAAATATAAAACTTGCCAAAATTGTTAAAGGGAAAGGGTTGTGCAAACTCCCACCTGAATCCCAGGACCAAGTAAATGAAAATTATAGATGGGAGGATGAAATGACATTATGTTGTGGTAAATCTTCATACATTTCCCTAGGGCTAGAGTCTTGGTATGAGAATTTAACTTATATCCTACACCATGGGACTTGTCCAGAAAATCTCAACCCTAGGGAAAGGAGTGCTCTTAGGTTAAAGTATGCACAATATGACCTCATAAATTCGGTACTCTTTCATATTAATTATGATGGGGTACTCTTAACATGTTTGGAATGTGAAGATGCAAATAAAGTTCTGAAGGAGCTCCATGATGGCCCTGACGATGGACATTTCATAGGAAACACCACCACTCATAAGATACTGAGAGCTGGCTATTATTGGCCCACCTTGTTCAAAGATGCCCACACCTATGCTAGGAACTGTAAAACTTGTCAAATAAGCACTGGGAGGGAGAAGAGAGAAGCAGTCCCACTCGAACCAGTGACTGTCTCTAGGCCTTTTGAGCAATGGGGTTTGGATATCATAGGAAAAATTACACCTAGTTCTTCGAAACAACACAAGTATATACTTACTGCCATTGATTATTTCATGACGTGGGTAGAGGCCACCTCTCCGACTCATGTAAATGAGAAGGTGGTGATCCAATTCATAGAACAACAACTGATCACAAGGTTTGGTGTTCGTTCTATTCTAGTTTTTGATAATGCAGCTTATTTTTATTCCACTCTATTTACAGAGTTTTCTTTGGACAAAGGAATCATAATTAGGTACTCTACAAATTATTATCCACAAGGAAACGGGGTGGCTGAATCAACTAATAAGAACCTAGTGAGAATATTAAAGAAGACAGTTGTAGACAACCAAAGGAATTGGCATAATCTACTCCATAATGCTTTGTGGGCCGATAGGGTCACGTCCAAGGAAGCTATAGGAAATTCTTTGTACTTTCTATTTACGGGAAGGAAACCATTCTCCCAAATGGAATTTATCTTACATCTCTTCAACTAGCCCAAGATTCCAGCGGGGAACCCTCATCGGTCATACAATAAAGAATTGATACTCTTCTCATGCTAGAAGAAGAGAGAGAAAAGGCTAAGTCAAAAGTTCTATCTCACCAACAGATAGTGAAAATATGGTTTGATAAGCATAAGGCTAAAGAGAAATTTTTTGAAGTAGGATATTTAGTCCTAAAATGGGACAGAACAAATGAGCCAAAAGGGAAGCATTCTAAGTTTCAAAATTTATGGCTTGGATCTTTCCAAGTGGCTGAGAAGATTGGGGTAGGCACTTATCGGTTATGAAATATGAGGGGGGAACCTGAAACCCTCCTAGTAAATGGCCAAGCTCTCAAACAATATTTCCAATAATAATAATAATAATAATAATTTGTGTTTCGTATGAGTGTTTTCATGATTGCGAAATGCATTTTTTGTTGTTTTCTTTTTCTTTCTAGATTTATGTGCTTTTGAAAGTTGTGTTTAGCAAGAAACTGGTTGACTTCAAATCATGCGACATAGCGAACTCTGTTCCGAACTCATCACTCACATACAACACAAGAAACACCAAGGAACTTGCAGTTGCTTTGAAGGGTCCTCTATCTAACATGTGCAAATGAAGAACTTTGGAGAAATGTCAGAAGTGTCTGCTTAGTGTCCTGGTAAAAACTTAAGGGTAAGTTGGTATGCTAAAAAGGACTACATGAAACCTAGAAGACAAAGCTAGCTAATAATTCACCTTAACCACCTCATTTTTGCAAAATAAACAGACGTCATCCTTTCCAACTCACTTAGGGAATTCTACCAAAATAAAATTTACTTTATCAAACAAGTGAACAATGGGAGAGGGTATGCAGATAACTCCGCTGGAGCTATGGATGCTCGTTGGCAACAGAGAAAGGTTTGTGATGTCGGGGTGACTTTGTTGGGGATATGAACGCTCATTGGCAGTGGAGAAACACCATATCAATTGAGTAAAGGTAAATAAAGGCTTAATGCCAATGAATACTTTACTAGATTTTGTCAAAAAGGGTATGAGTCAGGGTTACAAGAAATGAAGAAGGAATAAAGGTTAAAAACCCCACGGGTAGGCCCGAAAGCATAAACCAAAGAATTTCAAATGTAAGGGTAAAAGAGGCTCTGAATTAAAACAAGTAAGGTTCTCCACCATCTTTCGTATCAACCGAGCATAAAGGAAAAACAAATATTATGCTTTAGCCCAATGAATCGCCATTTGTTGAGCACTCAACACACCCTAAAAAGTCTATGTCAATTTTTACTTTTTGGGTACCAATTAATCTTTTGGCATTGTCTAATTTGACTTCAGTATGAAAAACGTTTCCTTTGCTTATCATTTTTTAATTCTCATTAAGTCTTTAAAATCTTGCTTGGACATGTGAAAACCATTGACTTAAAAGAATAATATCCAAATTAGAGAATTGACAGTCAAAAGCTTTCCCTGACACGCTTAAAGAATTTGGCATCGGAAAGGATTAAGAGTGAAATAAAACACTAGAGAGAACCAAGATTGTCGAGTCCCGATATTCATCGAAGTTGACAGACGCGATATTTCTTTCACGACAAGAATCATCGAGAATATCGATGATAATTGATTCCTTTGGAATCGACAAACGAATAAAAGAGTAAGTGCTCACGAAGAATGAAATGATATCACCTATCGTCGAATTCCGAAACGTTTTCGACATTGGGGGTTTTCGATTATGATAACCCATAAAGGAACTACATGATGGAAGTATCATTGAGATCCAATCCCCAATAACTTCTGGAATCGACGATTTTTTAGAAGGATAGCCCATGGAGAACATGATAATTCAACCCCCGATCGCCGACCCCGATAACTTTCAGCCTCGACAATCCTAGGTTTTGTTTTTTAATGCACNTCTAAGGCTGGGAGGTTCGTGGAAGGTCTGCACATAGTTGGTGACATTCTTACCAAGATAAGTGCCAATTGTGTGATAAATTTACATGTTGCATTGTTATTTACGTGCTTATTTTATGGGTTATCATATGTGCGGTTATAACTATGTTTATTTTAATGGGTATTTACTGTATATGATGCATGCATACGTTTACTATTATTTCAGTGAGAATACGTGTATTTACAGATGTATTTGTATGTTTATGTTTTATATATAATGCTTCTGCAAGAGTTTTGTTTGTATATATTTTAATTGCATGTAGTTCAAAAAATTTATGTGGCATAGCTCAGTTGGATACTAGGTATGTTGCAATATGTTCTGCAGAGAGAACATAAAGAGTTCTTTGGCGTAGCATGGCCTGACATAGATGGCCAGGGATGTTACAACATGTGGTATAAAATTGTCGTCTGCGTGCTTGAGCAATGGGTTATCCCAAGTTCAGCCTCTTTCCCAGTAGTTAGAACTTAGTCCTATTTTGTTTCCAAGTTGGTTTATACCGACTTACATCTCATATCAGTCCCACACAAGAGAAAATAGAAAAAGAGATAGTCTGAACTGAAGGAATATCCCTCACAAGAAAACATAAATCCCATCGATGAATTGGCCAGATCACAAGATCTGAAGAACCATTCCACTATTAAATGTTGCAGAGTCTAATTGGGCCCCAGTGGCGGGGTTTGGTTCTACTGTTGAATCAATGGATTTTGAATACATCAACAGAACTGGTGCTAGAAGGAGGGCCAGAGAATGAAAGGTTGGATATATATTTTACATAGTATTTCAAACAACCTATAGATTCAAAACAACCCACATGCATGGCTAGTCATTCCCAAGACAACCCACACACACTAAGTACTCCTGAAATGAGTAACTCACCACATCCCGAGGAAGAATATTTTCACCCCGAAATGACTTATGCTCCTCCTCACGAGGAATTAAATAAATTCAAAAGAATCAAAAGAGCATACACCTGATATATCAGTGCTTTGTCCTTAGCTTCGATACTTCCTCGAACAAAAAAGATAAGTAGGCCCATTGTCAATACTCCCGATGAAGTTTTCATGCACATGGTAGAATACTTAATAGATTTCGCAGTCACCAAAATCCAAGATCCTCTTGATCTGATACCCAAAACGCTAGTTGGTGACGTCTTTGAACTAGATGATTTTTTGGAAGAGGAGGAGTTTAACTCAGAGTCTGAAGCTATGGAAGGAAACAAAGACCATAATGAAGAAAGGGGGAACCCACCTCTGAACAATCAACCCTGGTTTTCCATAGATGCTTTGGCCCTTCCGGGACTAGTCCATAACCTTCCTCGACATCCAAGGAAGTTACTTCCTAAGTTCGATCCTGAAACCTTAGGATTGCTTGAGGATCATATCAAGAAATTTATACTAGAGATCATTATTATGAACATTCAACATGAAGACGTAGTTTGCAGGATTTTCCCCTACACTTTTGAGAAATCAACCTCTACATGGTATTTTAACTTACCTGTAGGATCCATAACTAGCTGGACAAAGTTTCAAAAATATTTTCTAGATAAATTTGCAGAAGAGACTACTATGGGAGGTCTGATGGCTGAGTTGTTTGACGCCACCATGAGTTATAAAGAGAAGGTTAAATATTACAATCAAAGATTCACGACCATCTTAAACAAATTCTGGCCCAAAGCCAAACCAACTCAAGAGTTGCAGATCGAAGTATACGCTAATGCGCTCCCAACTTCTATTTCCATGTTTGTGAAGAGGGAAGCTAAACAAACCTTAGATGAGAATTTTGAAGAAGCTAAAATGATATAATTCCAAATGAAAGGGTGTAAATAAACCCATGTCTCTTTAGTTAAGAAATAATTTCAACCTCCTCCTAGGAGAGGACTCCTTCTGACTAGACCGTCAGGGAAACAAGCAGAACATACTCCTGATAAGGGTAATGGAGACATAGAATATCTATAATGCATGGTTAATAAATTATTGAACGAGATCATAGACATGAAGAGAAACACAGGGAAAGGAAACCAAGGACAAAGACCCTATAAGCCTTTCTTTAAAAGGAACCCACTGTTCAAATCCATTGACCCTCCCCCAACTATCTTGAATATCAATCTAGGGAATGTCGCATTTGATTCCTTCTATACTTGTCACCAGAAAAACCACTCTGAAAGAGACTTCCCTCAATGGGTGCATGCCATGAATTTGATGGCCAACCAATTTTTAGATGAGGTTTCTCTAACCGAACAACCAAGTAGTTCTGTTATGAATGTTGCTGACCAGGAAGAGATTGACCCACCAGAAGATACAACCATGCTGATATGGGATCCTGACCTAATTATGCCTTCTGATGACCTATTTCAGGTTCAAGAACCACCCGCAAAGATATCAATTGTGAAAACTAGAAGTAAAGGTCCTCCTATTTCAAAGGATCCTACTACCACTCAAACGTCAGGGGAAAGGTCAACTACCGATCACCTGAAAATACCTTTTTCTCCCCGTACGAACCCTATTATCATCCATACGTGAGAATTACCTAAACCGGAGTACAACGTGGTTGAATATCTGATGATGTTGAAGGCTAATATATAAGTTATGGATTTATGCAAAATCCCTCAGCAAAAAATATTTCCTGCTACAAGCATTGAAATCAGTAGAAAACCCTATGACAAGCAATGAGCAACAAAGATATCTAACTTCCATAGATCTAGTAAATAAACCAACTTTGAATACCTTCTCAGAAAATAAGAAGGGAAAATATTTTGTCTCACCGTTTCTCTTAACGTTTTAAGTCTTCAACAGGAACCTCCACAATTGTTTGGTAGATTATAGAGCATCTTCCAATGTTATGCCCTTGTCTATTTGAAAAAAATTAAATGTTGTTCCTCTCAAGAGTGATAAACATGTTATACAACTAGACAAAACCCAGGTCAAAGTCACGGGGTAACTCAGAGATGTAATGATTAGGATAGCGACACATCCTAAGTTTTTGAAAGTGATTGACATCATTGTAAAGACATCCCAGAGCCCTATGGGTTATTACTAAGTCGAGATTGGTCTGAGAAGTTAAATAGCTACTTTAGTACAGACTAGGCACACCTTTGGCTACCACTGAAGGGATACAAGAATATGATCAGAATCAATAGGGAGAGATACCTGAAACATACGGTCACTGATATAGAAACCCTGAGCGAACCCTCATCCACAAATTTCCCCATGTTGGGCAATTATTCCTGCAATTCCCACTTCGAGAATTTTTTTCCTCTCTTATCCAATGTCCCTCTCACTCAAAACTCTAAAATGGTTTTTCAAGAGATTTTGCTGATACCGATAGAAGACACCCTCTTCTGTCAAGACCCTGTGCTAGAGATTACAGAACAAAAGATAGGGAAGAAAGAAAGTAATAAGAAAGAGGAAAATGGAGATTGTCATTCACAAATTTGGACCATATACTTTGATGGATCTAAATCCCAGGAAGGATTAGGCACAGGGTGCATCCTCATTAATCCAAAAGGTAAACGTCATTTCTTGTCCTGTAGACTAGAATTCGAATGCACCAATAACACTGCCGAGTATGAAGCTCTAGTACAAGGGTTAAAGAAAGCCATAGACTTAAACGTCAAACAATTGAAAGATTTTAGAGACTTAGAGATTATCGTTAGAAAAGTAAGGAATACTATACATTGCAATTCCTTGCACCTAAAGAATTATCAACAGGAAGTACATAGGTTAATAGAGCATTTTGAAGCTTTCAATATCACCGTGATCCCTAGAGAAAAGAATATCCTTGCCGATTCCCTGGCCAAAACTGCTTCAAGGTTGTCACCTCTAGAAGATTATGAAGCCTTCTGATTCACTATGGAACTACTCTACAAACCATCGGTGCCTAACAACATTTCTAATTGCAAAGTCTTTGAAGGAGATGACAGATCATAAACTTCATGACTAACCAAGACAATTTCAAAGATTTGGCCATCGACGATGAAGTATTCCAGGAGAAATCGATAGAAATTGATCCTCGGATAGGTCAACCTATTGAAAGATCAAAATATCACACCATCCTAAAAGGGATAGCTAATTTGGAAAATCTATTTGACCTAAAAGAACGATTTAGGGGGCCTAAAAATGAAAATAACTATAGCTGATGTCCCCTACATGAAACTATAAATCTCGGAACCCTAGAAAACACAAAGAATGTGAATCTCAGCAAGAGTATATCTAAATAGGAAAGTAAGGCTTATCTCAAACTATTCAAACAATATCAAGATGTCTTCGCATGGTCCTACTGATATCTGAAAACTTATGACACCCGTCTCATTCAACACACTATATCGTTAAAACCTGAGGTGAAACCCTTCCAAGAGAAGCTGCGAAAGTATCACCCATCCCTGAAACCTCTCATGTATCAATAGTTAAAGAAACTTTTATATGCCAAGATCATCTTCCAGGTTAGGCATTCCGCATGGGTAGAAAATATGGTTCCTGTGAGAAAAAAGTCTGGAGAAATTCGCTTATGCATAGATTTTAGGAACCTCAACAGAGCTTCAGAAAATGACAATTACCCAGTCCCTTCAATGGATCAACTCTTGCAGACTGTGTCTGAATCAGAGATTTTCTCTCTACTGGATGGTTTCTGAGGTTACAACCAAGTCCTGGTTTCAGAGGAAGATCGTTTGAAAAATACCTTCCGAACCAAGTGGGGAACCTTCGCTTATAAACGCATGCCTTTTGGGTTAATCAACGTAGGTGAAACCTTCCAAAGGGCCATGGATGTAGAATTTCAGGGACTAATAAACAAGTGTGTGGTAGTGTATCTAGATGACGTAACTGTGTATTCAAATAATAGAGAAGAGCACATCCAACAATTAACTCATATTTTCGAAAGGTGTAGGAGATACAACATATCCTTAAATCCAAAGAAAATTATTGTCGGCATCGAGGAAGGTAAGCTGCTAGGCCACATTATATCTCAAGCAGGAATTCACATAGACCCAGAAAAGATTAAGTCCATAGCTTAACTCTCGTTTCCTCACAACAAGAAATATATGCAGTCCTTTTTTGGGAAAAACAATTTCGTGAGGAAATTCACTCTTGATTTCGCGGAAACTATCAAACCCTTACAAAATATGATTCACAAAGATGTTGAATTTAAGTGGGATGGTGTACTAAAGGATGCTTTCAGCAATATTAAAACTGCTATATCCCAGGACCCCGTGTTACGAAGTCTCGATTTCAATAGGGATTTCTTCCTTTATACTTTCGCCTCTGACCAGTCATTAGCTGTAGTATTGACTTAGAAGGATGATGAAAACAATGAGGCTCTAGTGTCATTCATGAGAAATATTCTCCAGGGAGCCGAACTTAATTATCGTACTGTTGAAAAAAAAGTCTATGCGGTATATAAGGCAGTAAATAACTTCAGGTCTTACATCCTCAATAACCACACCAAATTGATTGTTCCTCACCCTGTGGTCCCATCCTTTTTTACTTAGCAAGATATGGAGTAAAGAAGAGGCACCTAGATGGAAGTGGTCTAAGAATTTGATCTAAATATAAAACTTGCCAAAATTGTTAAAGGGAAAGGGTTGTGCAAACTCCCACCTGAATCCCAGGACCAAGTAAATGAAAATTATAGATGGGAGGATGAAATGACATTATGTTGTGGTAAATCTTCATACATTTCCCTAGGGCTAGAGTCTTGGTATGAGAATTTAACTTATATCCTACACCATGGGACTTGTCCAGAAAATCTCAACCCTAGGGAAAGGAGTGCTCTTAGGTTAAAGTATGCACAATATGACCTCATAAATTCGGTACTCTTTCATATTAATTATGATGGGGTACTCTTAACATGTTTGGAATGTGAAGATGCAAATAAAGTTCTGAAGGAGCTCCATGATGGCCCTGACGATGGACATTTCATAGGAAACACCACCACTCATAAGATACTGAGAGCTGGCTATTATTGGCCCACCTTGTTCAAAGATGCCCACACCTATGCTAGGAACTGTAAAACTTGTCAAATAAGCACTGGGAGGGAGAAGAGAGAAGCAGTCCCACTCGAACCAGTGACTGTCTCTAGGCCTTTTGAGCAATGGGGTTTGGATATCATAGGAAAAATTACACCTAGTTCTTCGAAACAACACAAGTATATACTTACTGCCATTGATTATTTCATGACGTGGGTAGAGGCCACCTCTCCGACTCATGTAAATGAGAAGGTGGTGATCCAATTCATAGAACAACAACTGATCACAAGGTTTGGTGTTCGTTCTATTCTAGTTTTTGATAATGCAGCTTATTTTTATTCCACTCTATTTACAGAGTTTTCTTTGGACAAAGGAATCATAATTAGGTACTCTACAAATTATTATCCACAAGGAAACGGGGTGGCTGAATCAACTAATAAGAACCTAGTGAGAATATTAAAGAAGACAGTTGTAGACAACCAAAGGAATTGGCATAATCTACTCCATAATGCTTTGTGGGCCGATAGGGTCACGTCCAAGGAAGCTATAGGAAATTCTTTGTACTTTCTATTTACGGGAAGGAAACCATTCTCCCAAATGGAATTTATCTTACATCTCTTCAACTAGCCCAAGATTCCAGCGGGGAACCCTCATCGGTCATACAATAAAGAATTGATACTCTTCTCATGCTAGAAGAAGAGAGAGAAAAGGCTAAGTCAAAAGTTCTATCTCACCAACAGATAGTGAAAATATGGTTTGATAAGCATAAGGCTAAAGAGAAATTTTTTGAAGTAGGATATTTAGTCCTAAAATGGGACAGAACAAATGAGCCAAAAGGGAAGCATTCTAAGTTTCAAAATTTATGGCTTGGATCTTTCCAAGTGGCTGAGAAGATTGGGGTAGGCACTTATCGGTTATGAAATATGAGGGGGGAACCTGAAACCCTCCTAGTAAATGGCCAAGCTCTCAAACAATATTTCCAATAATAATAATAATAATAATAATTTGTGTTTCGTATGAGTGTTTTCATGATTGCGAAATGCATTTTTTGTTGTTTTCTTTTTCTTTCTAGATTTATGTGCTTTTGAAAGTTGTGTTTAGCAAGAAACTGGTTGACTTCAAATCATGCGACATAGCGAACTCTGTTCCGAACTCATCACTCACATACAACACAAGAAACACCAAGGAACTTGCAGTTGCTTTGAAGGGTCCTCTATCTAACATGTGCAAATGAAGAACTTTGGAGAAATGTCAGAAGTGTCTGCTTAGTGTCCTGGTAAAAACTTAAGGGTAAGTTGGTATGCTAAAAAGGACTACATGAAACCTAGAAGACAAAGCTAGCTAATAATTCACCTTAACCACCTCATTTTTGCAAAATAAACAGACGTCATCCTTTCCAACTCACTTAGGGAATTCTACCAAAATAAAATTTACTTTATCAAACAAGTGAACAATGGGAGAGGGTATGCAGATAACTCCGCTGGAGCTATGGATGCTCGTTGGCAACAGAGAAAGGTTTGTGATGTCGGGGTGACTTTGTTGGGGATATGAACGCTCATTGGCAGTGGAGAAACACCATATCAATTGAGTAAAGGTAAATAAAGGCTTAATGCCAATGAATACTTTACTAGATTTTGTCAAAAAGGGTATGAGTCAGGGTTACAAGAAATGAAGAAGGAATAAAGGTTAAAAACCCCACGGGTAGGCCCGAAAGCATAAACCAAAGAATTTCAAATGTAAGGGTAAAAGAGGCTCTGAATTAAAACAAGTAAGGTTCTCCACCATCTTTCGTATCAACCGAGCATAAAGGAAAAACAAATATTATGCTTTAGCCCAATGAATCGCCATTTGTTGAGCACTCAACACACCCTAAAAAGTCTATGTCAATTTTTACTTTTTGGGTACCAATTAATCTTTTGGCATTGTCTAATTTGACTTCAGTATGAAAAACGTTTCCTTTGCTTATCATTTTTTAATTCTCATTAAGTCTTTAAAATCTTGCTTGGACATGTGAAAACCATTGACTTAAAAGAATAATATCCAAATTAGAGAATTGACAGTCAAAAGCTTTCCCTGACACGCTTAAAGAATTTGGCATCGGAAAGGATTAAGAGTGAAATAAAACACTAGAGAGAACCAAGATTGTCGAGTCCCGATATTCATCGAAGTTGACAGACGCGATATTTCTTTCACGACAAGAATCATCGAGAATATCGATGATAATTGATTCCTTTGGAATCGACAAACGAATAAAAGAGTAAGTGCTCACGAAGAATGAAATGATATCACCTATCGTCGAATTCCGAAACGTTTTCGACATTGGGGGTTTTCGATTATGATAACCCATAAAGGAACTACATGATGGAAGTATCATTGAGATCCAATCCCCAATAACTTCTGGAATCGACGATTTTTTAGAAGGATAGCCCATGGAGAACATGATAATTCAACCCCCGATCGCCGACCCCGATAACTTTCAGCCTCGACAATCCTAGGTTTTGTTTTTTAATGCACGTCTGATTTTGAAAGACAGGACTCTGACTGAGATATAAGGTCAAACCACCTATCCCCTATTTCCATCTGTTGTTACCCGTGTGATCAGACATACGATCTTGTTTTCCCTAGAGTTGTTACTAGCTCTTGAGACCCACGTCGCACCCTGAACCAATTTTACCACGTCATCATCGTATGACGAAATTTATCACGGTCGAAAGTTTTCTCAGGGGGATACCGATAGAAACATGCATAAGGATATCAACAATTCCCAATCCGCCCACTAAGAAAATGACACGATGGGACATTTTAGCTATGAGATACGCTAGATACGACACATTTAAAGGGTTAATTAATTCCAAAATCTCGCATTAGTTGCTTATTCATGCGTGAATCAAAATGAATGTTTGAACATGCCGATACAATGCATCTCCCTTCATTCCTTTTCCATGAACCCACGTAGAATTCATTTCATACATTTACGGATGTCTTATACTTCATTTCATATGTTTTTACTCAATTTTACTATGTACACTTTCCTAAAGGATCATTTTCGGTTGCAGGAACAATGACTCCAAAGAAACCCACCACTAGGAAATATCCAAGAGCACCAAAGCTACAAGAACTAGAGGTGGGAGAAGGTTTCTCCCCAACGGTTGCAAGAAAATTTGAATTTGTTCCAAAGATGGTGCCCGCCATCAAAACAACCACCAAGAAAGATTTCATTCAAGTTTTCAAGAAAATCAAGAGGGAGGAATTCAAGAAGTTTTCAAGAAAATCAAGCGGGAGGAATTCCCAAAATATACCTCGCACAACAATCTTGATATGAGAAGATTCAATGATGAATTCCTCTCGAATGTCCAAGATGCATATCTGCACATGGTGGCGAGAAGGACTCCGGTATTCCCCCGCATAAAACTTCTAAAATGGCTTATCGATCACACTGGAACACAAAGATATTTGATTAATTATGACAATGGTGAGTGTGTCGAGGTTTTCCTCCCAGTGGATGTAATGACCCCCCCCGACCAACCTAAGGCTGGGGTATGCCACTCCAGAGAAACCACTCATGCTCTGATGCCAATTGGTAACATTCCCAGCCATCAGGCCGGGTCATGATACTCTAGGGAACACTTTCGTTCCCATACTGCGGAACATACAATAGCATATCCAGTAGTCAACTAAGCAATGCCACCTAAATTTACTCTTTAGACTGCATGCAACTAAAACATATACATACAACACGCTCGCAGAATCTTTACATCTAAACATAACAAACAATTACTTTCTGTAACATATGACTTTTATATTAAAATAACAATAATTATTGATATGCATCATTTACAAGAAATTACCCATAAGCACACAAGAAATCATAGTCACATATGTAACATAGGCATGTAAATAACAAAACAACATATCCATATATCATACAATTGGTGCTTATCTTATAAATACTATCACCAATTCCTTATAGACCATCCATGTACCTCCCATCTATAGACTACATTGTTCATCACTCTCAACAGTGAATCACCCTCGAGATGGGACTTAACTCCACCCAGGGTAAATGGATTCCTATCTAGGATAAGGCTCATGGACAACAGGAAAGACACCGTCTCAAGTGCTCACTCAACTAACATCCTACAACCCCTCATTCCCCACATGCTTGTCTCACCCAAGGAAGTGTGCCCCTTCTCTGCTCAACAGTCCCTCGACTGCCCCACTTCCCTTCCATGGCTTCAACAATAGGCCAGACCAGAAGTCTTAGAGCATTGTATATGCAGTTTAGCACCTACAGAAATCAATCCCTAGCAATTCTCTTGCTTAGATAATTTCTCACAGGCTTGACAACCCTCTTCTTCAATCCCGCTCCAAGATAACCAGGTACACCAACCAAAAAGGATGGGGAAACAGGCTTCGGAAAGGTGACATGGCTGTCTCAAGGATAACAGAATGTATGAGTGATATGGTCATGGATTCATTGACTGGATTAATGAGTGTGTTTCAGAATCACTCTGAACTCTTTGTCAAAAATTGATGCATAGCCTGATGGTTCCCCTTCCCCCGTTCGTAAGGTATATCTATGAAAAAAAAATATCTCCCCCTGAGCTAAGTTTCCCCACGATATGAATGCATGCCCCCAACTTGACACTTGTCATATCAGAAGTTACGTTTGTCCACTTTTCCCCAACTTTAGAACTTAGGATAAACTAATTATCCATACTTTATGTTTTAGGAAATATTAATATAATATTCCTTTGAATTTTGTCCCTCCCATTCCCTAACTGGTGAAGTTCAGTCCCCCATCTATTTTATCGTGGTTGGTCTACATGCAGTGATGTATTTTATATTAATCATGAGTCATGTACAAAGTAAGCACTCTAGCCTTTAACATCTAGGGGCGCTGGCCTAATTCCAAGACATAAGCATTTCGACTTATAATACTGGCTCACTAGCCTATAATCTGTATTATATACACAAGGTTTGTTGACCTTAATATTGCACACACTTAGTTACTATGCCCTGTATCCTCTGTCTTTAAGGTTGTGCGCACCTTAGTTACTGTGCGCGGTATTAAGAAATGTGCACATTGCATCCCTTTACTGCGCAGTATATGCGGGCACCATGCCATGAAAGGTGTATTACAAAAATGATGTCTAAACAACTCACTAGCTTAAATATACTTGGATTATATTCACATTTGGGTTCGGCCGAGGGATATCACAATCCCCTCCCCTTATTTATGCACTGTCCTTAGTGAATCATGTACCCATATAAAACAAAATTCTCAAAATTCTTTAGAAAGGTGCGGGTATTTTGCCCACATTGCATCCTCATGCTCCCAAGTAGCGTCTTCAGGTCCGTACTAGGTCCATTGGACCCTTACAATCCCTATGGCTC
>JZKD02S0154598.1:0-16239 GCA_000966675.3 Picea glauca | reverse complement strand
TGTTAGGTCAAACATCTTGTTGATTTGATACCTAGTTCCAACTTACCTAATGGTCTAATACATAGATGTTGTCTTCTAGAGAATGAGGAAATAAAGCATCAAATTCATGAGCTCATCCAAAAAGGACACATTCGACCAAGATCCTCACCTTGTGGGAGCCCAATTGTGTTGGTGCAGAAGAAGGATGGGACATGTTGACTCTATATTGATTATAGAGCCATGACAAAAATCATTGTCAATAATCGATACCGATACCTCAAATTAATGATATTCTTGATCAACTTAAGGGTGCCAAATTATTTAGTAAGATTGATTTGAAGTTAGGCTATCGCCAGGGTCGTATAAAACCAACTGATGTATGGAAGGCAACCTTCAAATATAAAAAAGGATGATGGATGATATCTCACATCCATTCAAAAATATTTTGTGGTCGTCTATTTGGATGGCATCCTCATCTTTAGCCATACCTGGGAAGAGCACTTGCATCACATTCAGTAGGTCCTGAACACCCTGCAGAAACACAAGTTACACACCAATTTGGAGAAATGCTCATTCAACATGCAGAGAATCCAATACTTAGGATACATCGTGGATGAACATGGGGTGCATGTGGACCTAACCAAGATACATGTCATTTGCGATTGGCTAGCCCTGATGACTCTAATAGAGCTTCACAACTTCTTGGGCCTCATCAACTTCTAGCGTAGGTTTGTGTTGGAATTATCTCATATCACTTGGCCATTAAGTGAAGTGACCAAGGGGAGAGATAAAGACAAGTTTGCTTGGTATGAATCATAGCAGAAAGTATTTCAAGAACTGAAACACTGCCTCTGTTATGCACTAGTCCTCACATTTCTAGAACTACAACAACCATTTGAGATTGAGACATATGCCTTTGACTATGCTATTTGTTTTGTCCTCACTCAATAGGGACATATGATATCCTATCATAATGAAACACTATATGATGTTATTCAAAGACATCCCACATATGACAAGGAGATGTACTCCATTGTGTAGACATGCAGAAAGTGGAAGCATTATGCTCTGGGTAAGGAATCATCCACACTGATAACAATCCTCTACAATTCATGCAGATGCAAGGAAATATACATAATGTTTTCCATCAGAAATGGTCCACATACATGCAACAATTCCACTTGAACATAATGTACAAGAAGGGAAGCGCCAACTGTGTTGCAGACTTCCTCAATCAGCCCTCGATTGTGGCACTTAGCATAGTTCTTAACTCCTATGGGCATGAGTCCTTTGGGTGGCCACAATTATACAAATGACTTTGAAATTGCTACTACTAGACACTAAGTGCTAGTAAACAAGTTTCAGATTTCAACCTCTAGGATGTGCTCTTGTGCTATCTAGGCTATCTTTATGCTCCTTCAAGCGAGCATGTAAAGCTAAGTTGGGAGACACATTATAGTCAAGTGGTGTGGCACTTTGGTGTGGAGAAGATGATATCGGTATTTCATAATAATTTCTATTGGTTAAATCTTTGACAGGATGCCAACCAATACATTAGGTCGTGCACTGCCTATGCCATCTCTAAGTCGTCAATCAAGAAGCAGTGGTTGTACACTCTTTTGCCTGCCCCATATAAGCCTTGGGACTTTGTCTCCATGGATTACATGTCATGTTTTTCCTCCATCAAACATGATCACAATTATATTTTTTTGGTTTTCGTTTGGTTCTCTAAGATGGCCATTTTGACACCATGTAAAAGGAGTATCACAGCTGAGGTCACTGCTAGGCTTTTCTTTGAGCATGTTTGGGTTCATTTTGGTCTACCACAAACCATTATTTAAGAAAAGGAAAACAAGTTTCTTGGTACCTCCTGGTCTACTCTATGGTATTTTATGGACACCAAGATGGCCAAATCGACTTCCTTTCATCCCCAAACAGATGGAAAAACATAAATGGTCAACAAGATGATTGTGCACATATTGCACATGGACAACTCCAAGCATCCATGTACATGGGATGAGAGAATTATGTATGTTCAACATATCTAAAATAGATCCCTCCATGACTCTATTTGCCACAACCCTTTCCAAATATGCTTGGGGTTCCAACCATTGGGACCCATTGATGTAGCTATACGTGTTTTGTCTTCCCCTACAAAGTCCTCCCACGCCTAGACCGAGGTAGATAGAGAAGCCAAATTTTTTGAACAGATCTAACACCTCCAACAACAGGTTCATGATACATTGGATAAGTCTAATGCTAAGTATAAGCAACGACATGACCAACATTGGGTTCCTCACAAGTTTTAGGTTGGTGACAAGGTGTGATTGCATTTTTAGAAAGAGCACTTCACTGCCCCCCATAGGAAGCTCAAACCATTCTACACCATCACAAAGGTTGTGGGTGACAATTATTTCAAATTGAGTATCCCCACTTTCCTTGGCTTGCACTTAATATTTAATGTGGAGCTTCTTCGACCATATTTCCCACCTATGCTAGACACTCGGAGGTGGTTGAGCAATTTTCCCCTACAAAACTAAACCTTGAATGCATTGCACAAGCTCTAGTGGATTGGATCATGGACACCAGAATGAAGGCCACCCACCAACAAAATATACAACTCTATTAGGTTGTCAAAGTAGGAGAGCTACTTCAACAAGGCAAGTGGCTCACCAAGGTTCATATTAAACAAAATTTCCCATCTCATGAGGGAACTTGATGCAATGGGGACCATTGCTTCCTAAGGGGGAAGGACTAATCCAAGTGGATATCGGTGGCCACCCACCTCTTCCATTGACTCATCACGGTTCTCCATATTGGCCATTTTTGTTATGATTTTTGGGTCCTAAACATCCCGAGCCTTTTTGAGGCCCTAAACGCTATTTTTTTGCCATTTGGGGGCCAAATGTATCCATGGACTACCTTGAACCTACTAGAAATTATGCTTCTCAGTTATATATTTCCAACAATCTGCCGTGTGCCCCAAATGAAGATTGTATGCAAAGGTTACACCATCGGGAAGTTGGTGTATCAACTAACCATCTCGGGGCCCACAAACCTTTTGGCACTTTGCCTCCTAGGGTTAGGTTTTTGGACTATTAGGGTTCTTTCTTTATGTTAAAGGGCCATTCTTTCGACCTATTGTGATATATTTTGTGAATGAGCATAACCAACATCTCTTTCTCTTTAGAGATAAACTACCACCATTCTAGCCAGTTTGTGTTTTACAATATTCTACTATTTTATTCATCAATATAAGTTGGGTTTCACTATATGGCTTAACTCTCTACCATATTTTTGTGTGTGTTTCATTTCGTTCTCAATATAATCCATATCAATGGGAAAAATTTGATTTTGTACACTTGTGGATGCAATCCTTATACTACAATTGGGATTCACATAATCATAATTTTTGGGTTATTGCTATCATAAATCTACCTTATCAATAGCCAATCTTGTTTGACTCACATGACTCAATACGAGAGGCTTGTCAAGAAAATGTAGGCCAACATTGTCACATAGATAAAACACTTTCTTGGCTATGTCATAATTATGATTTTACTTCATCATATTTTGTTTTTTATAGTTTAATTTAGGTAAGATAGTTTTGACATGTTTCTATAAATTTTGAGTTGTGTCATTTTGTTGTGTTGACTAGTCTTTGTTTTATTTCAATGTTTTGTGTTTGATTTAGAGTTGAGTTTTATTTTTGCATGTTAAAGAAACATATGAGTAGAGGGGCTAGACAAATTGATGGTTGTGTCATGTGCCTTTTAAGTGTGCATTTGAGTCAATTATGGAAATAATCTAAAGTTTGGATATAATGTGCTATTGAGATTTCAAAGAAAAGCCATATTTTGTATCTACTTTTCTCAATTTTATTGGTAGGAATCATTGAAGACAAAGTTCTTTCAGATTTTACTTACTATAACACACAACGTTTCCCATAAGAGAACGAAGAATGGTCTAGATGTCATAAATATATATGGTGTAGAAATGGAAGAAATTATGGTCCATCAAAAGGTGAAGAAATTACATGCCTTTTTCCTTTGATTCTAGTAGTGAAGATGAACATATAATCTCATATATTTATGGAGTTCTTAGTTCCCCACAAGGGGGATTGTTGTCCACATATATATCCACTAGGGATTTATGTAGAGTGTTATCCAAATTAAGAATCTAAGCATAGACCATAAGAATTTCAATTTGTGGATGTATTACAGAGATCCCCTTTGACCAAAATATTTTTGTAAACATCTTGGGACTATCCCATAAAATATTCAACAAATGGTGTAATTTGAACTGGTAAATGAGGCATAAAGAGTCCATCCTCCACCCTTTGAAGTCTTGTACTCAAGTCCTTTTATGTGGGATTATATTTAGACATAGAGAACCCATTATTTACCCCTAAAGTTTGTTTTTGGCTTAGGGAAGGACATAAAGAGCCCATATTCACCCCTCATAAGTTTTTTGTTATCTTTTGTTATCCCACATCTACCCCCCACATCGTTAGTTGTGCGGGGGTGGAACCACAAGTCAATTTCATCTATTCCTTCCTCCACTTTCTACATCGACATCTTTTCTCTACATTCCTACTCCCCTATTCCATTCCTCCACACTATCACCCATCCCAATGCGAGATGCATACCCCTTATTCCATCCATCCAATTTACTTCCCAATCCTTCAGATCACACCTACCCAAATCACTATTTTTCCTACCCAATGTAGAATGCAGATTTCCAACCTCACCTAACATTCCACACACCACATATCTCCACTCTCCACACTATGAATTAGACTCAATAATTTATGACATACTCATCACCTTCTCCCCTCTTCTACTCCTCCACACTCCCATCCATCCTAATGTGATATGAAAACCCCTTATTCCATCCTTACACTGCACTCCCCAATCCTTCACATCATGCCTACATGACATTGCTTTTTCCCTTCCCTATGCAGAATGCAGATTTCCAACCTCACCTGACTTTCTACACACCAGATATCTTCACTCTCCACATTGAGACTTAGATTTAAGACTTTATGACATACCCATCACATGCTCCATTATTTCACTCCTCCACACTCCCTTCCATCCCAATGCAGGATGCATACCATTTATTCCATCCATCCACTTTACTTCCCAATCCTTTGCATCATGCCTACCCCACATCATTTTTTCTCCTTCCCAATGTTGAATGCAGATTTCCAACCTTTCCTAACTTTCTACACACCACATATCTCCACTCTCTACGTTATGAACTAGACTCAATACTTTATGACATGCCCATTAACCATTGGTAGGTGAGGATTAGTAGTTGAGTGCCACACATAATAGGGCATGATTTGACACAACGATGAGGTGATATGGAGCTAAAATTAAGTCATGGACATAGATGAGGGGTGAGACTCATGGAGAACATAGAACACACACGATATGATGAGAATGGGTTCACACATATAAATGGAAAATAATACTTTTGCATAGTGCATGTGGTACAATTATTGACATCCATATTTGATAGTATAGAATCAACTATGATGGAAAATCAATGGTGGTTGTAGCATGAGTTTTAAAAGGCCATGGAGTAGTCAACCAACCACCAAATCAAGCTTGGTGAGAATATATCGAAGCATAGATTCGATGGGAAGATATTTATGTGTCAAAGGAGTTGAATTTTGGTGCAATTTGGCAAAGAATGATGAGTATGGTCACACTAAAGGTTTACAAGCAGTGAACAAAAGTGAAAGATAAAAACATAATTATTTTTTTGTGTCATGGTGATAGTTGCAACATTTTTGGATTGTTGAAAACAAGTGGCATTGTAGGGTGTGAACACCAATAATGATTAGGTGTGGCCAACAATCAAGAAAACTTGTAACTTGAAAAAATATAGGAAGTGTGGACAAAATTCTCAATTTAAATGATGGCTTGATTATAAGCCATGATTTAAGGGAAGATGAGCATGCTTATTCAATGTTTAAGTTTAAAAGTGAAGATCACTTTTTACTATTAAATGAGAAAATGGGTAGCTGGCTTGAGGCACATTGGTATATAAAAAATTTGGGGGATAAATTTGGTCATTTGGCTAAATTTTCATTTTTTTTTTCCAAAAAAGATTTATCTATTTCCATTTTTTTTTCCAAAAAAATGTTTTCCTAAATTATATAGGATAAAAAATCACCAAAATTTTCTAGAAACTGTATAAAATCCTTATAAATTTGAATACTTTTACAAGAATATTGCGAAACATTTTATAGTAAGCATTTTAAGAGTTAGTAAGATTTTCCAAGGTTTCTACATTTTTTTTTTGTAAGTATCTATATCAATTATGGACAACATTTACATATATGCAGATAGGAGAGGTTATGTTGTTCTAGTCCCACAGAGACCATGATAGTCCCTTGGGAATAAGACCACAAAAAACAGAAAATAATGCTTGGCCATGAGGGGAAACTAAGCCCCATCATGTAGCAACTGAGTTAAAAGACTGAAACCATAATTACTATCAGGTCATTATTTATCAATACAATTCATTATAACTTCAAAAACTAGATAGAATAATAAAATCCTAATATCAGAGTAACATATCTCACTTGTCATGCAAAACCTGAGAGCAGGTGAGACCTATAGTTCCTCTTAGGGAAGCCACATCCAAGGTTTTAGGACCCACAAGATTCTCTGCAGGAGGAACAAAAGTGCCTCCTTGGTGTCTAGAAAGCCAGGTAACTACCTCAAGCAAGTAGGCATTCTGGATCTCCAAGGCTTCCAGTCTTCTTTTCGATTGGTGAAAGTCCCGCTCCTCGGGCAGCATACCTATGTCCACCATGATTTTGGTGTGGAAATATAGTTCTAGAGTGTGGTAGAACTTTGAGTTTCTTGTCCTGGTACAACCCATATTAGGGATAAAACCCCCCACCTAAAACTCCACCTCTTCATCCTCTTTAAAATCCCTGATTAGTCGAACCTCGAATTCAAGTTCCTGCATTTTGGATTTGTCCTCCTCTGGGACAAAGTCTTCATAAAATTCACTAGCATCAATGGAAGATTTTGCTGCTCTGGAAGGATTCACAGAGGGAGAATGGGGTTTCCTTCCTCTAGGAGCCATGACCAGACAAACAGAAGGGAGGACTAAGCTTGTCAAAATGTCAATAAAAGAGAGGGAATGATCAATATACCAGAGCTAAGTTGAACCCAATGCACTACCATCACGTTCCCAATTTAAGATACCGATTTCTAGAATGAATCTGATCGATCTATCAAAATTTGCGTCCTTTCTCATTCTAATCATGAGTGGTTGGGTGATTAGAAGTCATAGGAACATCCTCTTCTTCGTGCCAAGGATCATTCTCGTCAGTTGAATGAAGCTCACCACTTCCATTCCAGATGCCAAATATGAACCAGTGTATAAAGGTCACCTCAGTAACTTTGTGAGAATGCAAAGGATTAACTGATCGATCTTCTTCCCACACCTCATCATTATTTCCTTTCGTTCTACCCAACCTCGAAAGTACTCCATCCATTCTGTTCAGATCACCCAGGTCGATCTTCAAAGCGATGTGTGGGTTAAGCTGCTGAAAGCTCGCAACCATATGGTGTCTAGGCCTGTGTGCCTTCTCGGCTAGGCCTGCCACGTTGGCTTGAGAACTTGCATGCATCTCATCCGGGGCTATGTTTCTACACTTTAGGATAAGCATGGATCCTTAAAATTTTCCTTGATTTGTTGTAACCTATGAAAAAATAATGGTATTAATTGTAAGAATATTGATAATCTTTTGACATAGTCAAAGATGATTAATTCATTGATTGTCTATTTAAATAGTGAATGAAGATAAACATAGAGTTGGGCTTTACAATGTCGATCTAGGATTGTTATAATTGGGTTTAATAAAAAATTTGATGGTAACAAACTATGTTTTCACTCTTCTTTCTTTCTACCCATGTATCATGTTTGTATTCTTATGGTCCAACTAGGTATATTCCAATGGATAAAAACTTTCTCTGTCTTCCCTCTAGATTAATATCTATATATCCCCATAGAATTAGAGAGGATTGATAGAGTTGTGACTGATCTATTAGTCCATTACTTCTCTTTGTCATATTTTATGGATCACATACAATGTTATCAATCTATATTATTTATACAAGAAGCTCTGATTGGTGTTATGGTTGGTTTATCTATTTGCATAGATTGTTGGTTATGTATTGGTTGTATATGAAAGATCATATTCTAAGTTGCATTAGAGGTAATCTGGTACAAAAATGTTCCTTGAAAATAAATTATAAAATAATAAGCCTTGTATACCACATCAGACTACCATGTAAGCTTGGTTAATCTAGAATTACTAGGTGAGAGTTGAAGATAACAATGAGAAGTTTAGATTCTTGTGCACACACAATAAATTATAATAGATATTGTTGACCACCTATTTCGACTAGGGGGTCAACTTCATATACCATGAAGATATGTACCTACTGATACAACCAGTTTGAAGTCTTTTGGCTCAACATGGCAAATTTTGCCCCCGACACGTCTTTCTATGTACTCGGAATGTTCGCTCCCCTACATGGGATAATATTGTAATATGATAGCATGGGTCAATTTTTGTCTAGTTACCTAGGAATTTATCATTAGGGAAGTCCTTTCATCGAGTGTTTTTTTCCTCAGGTAATTAATCTTGTTTAATTGCAATTTTAATTATCCTTGAGTTTTTCACTCACATAAATCCCCCAAAGTGGTGAAAGGTGTCTAATGATCAATCCCAATGGATGAATGAGGTTTGTAAGTGTTTTAAATGAAAATTATATACATATCCTAGAGTCTTGTGGAATTCCATTAAGTTTTGATATGATTTTTTAAATAATTAAATTTTTCGCAAATTGATAATTTTTAATTCTTTTTGATGTAAAATGTAAAAAAATGGTCTTTGGGGATTTTGTATAGGGGTATGAGTACTAAAATAAAATGGTTTATGACCCCCTACACCTTGTACCAAGTATCAACTCAATTGGACAAGTTTTGCTAGGTCATTGTCCATGAGGAGTCCAAATCAGTCAAAAATCAACAAATGATTGGCTAAATTAAAATAGCCAATTTTTGTAAAAGTCACTAAAGTCATGGGAGAGAGTGGAAAAAATATTCCTAATGTATTTCCTAAGTTTGGAAATTGATTTTCCACTTAGAAGAACCCCCTTTACTAAGCCAACAACCTCAAGTGGTCACTCCCTAAGAAGAGGGGCACCCCCCTTGCTCATGAAAACATAGGAAATAAAAAAATAAAGCAAGAGGGTGCCAAAAAATTTCGGTGTACCCCCCTTTGACCCTAGCTTCATATTTGATGAGTGGGAAAGGTGTTTTCCCCCTTCCCCACTCACTCCTCACACCCTCACCATGACTAAAACCCTAAAAGTGTGCCCCCCTTGAGATGACCTCCCTCCCTTGGATGTGTGACACTTGAAGTTCATCCAAGAGGGGCCTTTCCTCTCCCTCAACTATAAAATAATGCCTCCTCTCCTCATTTCAACATATATTCTCATTGCAAGTCTATTATGCCAAAATTTCTCCCATTCTTTTCCCTCTCTCCCATTCTCTCATTGTAAATCTTGCTACAAGTATTTGTAGCAACATTTTGTGGATCATAAAGGAAGCTTTGGAGGATCTCTTGTGTGCATCAAGAATATTCTTGGTGCTCTTCATGGTATTCTTGTGAGACGATATAGCTACATTTAATTTCTTGTATATTTTTTATTTCACTAGTTTAACTTTGAGACCCAAGCAAAGTATTTTGCTTGGGAATAATTGGTATTAGTATTGCTATTAGTTTTGTGGTAGTTTCTTTCGAGTTTGAAAAGTATTTTGCAAACTTATTAGATGGTATTACCTCCTTGTTGTCTTGTTATTTATAAACATTTTTATGATCTAAAATAGTCATTAAAACTTCACTTTTATGTTCATATTTTCACATATAAATTTCTGTTTTTATGTGCTAACATAAATTAATCCTTTTCTTGAGTGACGTGTAGCATTTTCTAGCAAGTCTAGCTTTTTTTTTTTATGCAAGTTATCACCAAGACAAGGGGAGGTGCTACTTTTTTTGGGCCCCCAAAACACTAAAAAAACAACCTAAAGTTGGGATACCAAATCCCCTTTCACCTCTCTTCTTCTAAGGCATTGTAAGCAACCCAATAGAGTCACTTGGGCTTGCCTTCTCACAAATAAATATAAAAATCTGATATTGTAATTAGTTAGAAAATATTGCCCACACCTTGCAAAGAGATTTTCGTAAGCCATCCTTGCAAAATCGTGAAGGCTAGCTTTAGATTTAATTTCTTGCATTTCTTTTATTATACCCATCTTGCCCAAAACGATAGGCTTGTCCTCCATCTTGTGCCATTGTTGTGGGGTTTCTCTTTAATTTTCCAATTCATTAGAATTCTTTTATTATAGCCATGTTGGCCAAAATAGTAGGCTTGTCCTCCATCTTGTGCCATGGTTGTGGGATTCTCTTTAATTTTCCAAGCATTTTAAATTATTTATTTTTTCCCACACCTTTCAAATAGATTGGCCTAATCCATCCTTGCAATATCGTGAAGGGTAGTATTTTTAATTCATTGCAAAGTAATCATATTTTATCTTCACCTTTGCCTCGTATTCCCTCCCCTTGCCACTTTGTGGATCTTGGGTAACTAAGAAAGGGCAAAGGATTGGAGAGTAGTTTAATTAGGCATCCAATTGTTATTGTTTCCACCACCAAAAAGGTTGACTTGGGAGGCTATAGGGGGTTGAAGTCGGGGACGGATTCTTGGCACTACGTGTCCTCCTTGCTTGAGTGGCCAAGCATTTTAGATTTGACCTGTGGATCTAGGGAAGGACCTTGTTTGTCCTTTTTCTTGAGTATCCAACAATTCCTTTTGGTTGAGGGGATAAGAATTTGGGGTTGACACATACTCTAGGCTTGTATATTTCACACTCTAATCCACCTAATTCAAGAGAGACTTGAAACATATTAAAATCAACCAACTACATTCACAACATTGCACTTCAAGTTTAGCTATTTACTTTCAAAGCAATCTCACTTTTTCAAGTTGTGCAATTTTACATTTCAAGCAATTTACTTTTCATGTGATTTTACTTTCCAAGCAATCTCATGCTCTAAGTTATTTCCTCTCAAGCACTTTCTTTCATTGTGAATATTTACTTGTATTAGAGATTCTTTATTTCGGGTTGTAAGCATTCTTGTTCATTTGGAAAAAATTGTCTAAAGCTAAATGTATCTCACTATCTAATTTATTATTTAGATATTTCATGTATTATTCCATGTTGTAGATAGTTATTTAATTGCTCATCTCAATAATCAAACTTCGGGTATATTTTATTGTATTGTAAAGAAAAGGTTTGTCTATCATTAAAGGAATTTCATTTGCATTGTTTGCTTGTCATTGGGTTGGATCTCCCTAATAAAAATCAAATTAACTCCTAGATCATTTATTAAAACTTAACTTAGTTAGGTAGGGTCTACCCCCCTTGGATTCCATAAGAGTGAGACTAGACAGAAGAGGTCTAAATCGAGGTGACAATGGATCTGGACTTAGGCTTGTGCCTCTAAGGACACATCAAGTGGGTTGGAGACTTCTCCACGTTAGTAGGTGTGTATATGGACGACAACATATTTGGTGCCATTGCAGGGGATAAGTCTCTTATCCTTGGTTAATCGACAACTTTAATTAATTCTTGAAAAACTAAGTAATACAACTTTTCCCTATTTTTTTTTAATTTGAGTTGTGTTATTCGATATTGATTAATCTCTAAGTGGCGAATCCATTTGATAATTCTTTGAGGTATACTACCAGAAGGAACCCACAAGGGTTGGTTTCTTACCTTCCCGAACCTGAAAGGGTGTATAGGAGGAGAATAAACAAACTAGCTCCTCGTAGGCTACTTGAAAGTCTTCGAGAAGAAGCAATATCTGATATACATATCTTGTTTTCACATAATAATCCTACAACGACTAATACTACCTCAACTATGGGTGACCTATTGAGCCCATGTAATTTTGCAAATATTCAAGGTGATCTCCATGCTATTCCTGAAAAATCTATTGAGAAGTTGCCTTCTTTTCAGGGAAACAATGTTATTAGTGCCATATCTCACATCTTGAATTTCAACTTATGTGTCAACAAGTGGAGTAATGGTCACAATCATGAAGACGTCAAGAAGACCCTTTTGTGTATTCTTTGGAGGGAGAGTCAAGGGAGTGGTTCTCAGAGTAGGATCCTGACAAATTTAGCACCTTGGCCAAAATTCTTAAAGCCTTCAATGAAAGATGGGAGTGATCAGAAAGAGGATCTTCATTTATTAGCTGCACTTAGCACAAGTCAAAAGAAGGAAAATTAAACTATGGAAGAATTCAATAAAAAGTTTAATGACTTGGTTAAGAGCCTCCCTACAACTATTAAGCCTCCCGATGCATCTATTCTAATTCATTATATGGAATATTTTGAGGGAGAGATCGAATATAGGTTAAGGGATAAAGAACCAACAACTCTAAGGAATGCACACAAATTTGAAATTAGGATAGATAAGAATATGCAAGATGCTAGGAAGTCAAATATTCTTGGTTTCTCAAGGGGAACTTCTTGCAAAACTAATGAGGATAAGAAGAAGAAATTTGAAAATCAAGAGTCTTCTAATGATGGCATTAAGGAGCTCACTCAATTAATCAAGAAAATATAAGTTAACCATGCTAATCAAATGAATGCCATGCAAAATAGGTTGATAGCCATGGAGAGGGATCAATATAGTAGATCCCATCATAAGCCAAATGATAAATGGCCAAAGAGACCTCCACCTCAAGATCAAAGGCCACCTAATCCTTTTGAGTCTACCAACTTGGTTGATCACCAAGCTATACCATATTGTAGGCCTTGTGGGGAATTTCAAAAAGAATAAACTTGCCCAATCTTCATGGAAGTTTGTGTTGAAGAAGGGGTCTCTAGATCAGAAAGTGAACAAGTTAACATGTGTGGTAGAAAATATAATGTTGGAATGAATGAATGGATGGAACTAACTGAGTATGGTGAGGATGTAAATTGCATGAATGATGTAGTATATAAAGCAACATAAAAGTTTGGTCCTAAGCCTACTCCCAAGCAAGTGTCATATTTGGCTAGATATAGAGGCTTTTCTGTTGATGATTACAACGTACTGAGACATCCTCTAAGATACGTTCTCCTCTGAGACTGAGTTGATTCGACTTGAGAGGGAGCCCAATGTTGGAAAACCCACGTGATGTGGCATCGTTCTCCTCTGTGTGAGAGTTGAGTCGTCCCCTAATGGTTGGGTTGCCCATGTGATGGGTGTATCGTTCTCCTCTGTGTGAGAGTTGAGACGATGTGGTACTCCAAATGATTCTGTTGAGTATGATGTCCCTGTGGCTGAGCACATGTGGACGTGCCCCTAGTGGCTAAGCACTAGTGGACATGTGAGATCCTTTCTATATTGGCTAAGAGTAAGATTTACCTGTAACCCTAATTATGTTGTAAAGGGTACAAGTCAGCCCCACCATGTAAAGATAATTAATATTGTGTAATTATCAATTATATTTATTATATTATTAAGGTGTACAGGTCGAACCTATTGTACCAATAGACACATCATTTGATGTGATAAGTTTTGTATAAATAAAGGTGAATCCCCATTGAGGATTACACACTTATCATTATGTCATCTCACGATTTTAGAAGTTGAGGTCTGAAATTAGGAGAACTACAACACCCTTTTGTGTGCTAGGTTTGGTGGTGGATGGGGGATCTTCTCTTGAGAATATAACAAAGGATTGTTTGGTTCTCTTCCCTTGTGTAGAAGGGTTTCCTGGGATATTTCTTGTGTTCTTGTGCATGGTTATTCTTCTTGTGATATTGGTTTACAGAAGCTAGTTATTGTTGCTGCAGTCATTGTGTATGGTTCAAGTAATGCCAAACAAAAAAAGAAATAAATCTCATGCTTGAGCCAAAACTTAACATGGTATCAGAGCAGGTCCTGAAGATAACCCATTTCACATTGATAAAGGAAGGCTGTGGAAGGTTGATGTTGCTAGCAGAGAAGGGCCAAAACTTTATTAATTATGTGGTGAGATTCTAAGATGGTCGCAGGTCCTTCTCTTAAAGGAAAACCACAACATGAAAAGGCCCCTCTAGGCTGTTGCAGAAGGGTCCTATCAACAGACATAAAACCACAGTTAAAAGGAGAAAACAACAAACCTATAGGAGGCTTAAATGCAAACCTAAACCATGGACTTAAAGACTAAGTTTTGAAGCAAAAATTGTAGGAAACTCAAAACAAATCCTTTTGAAGCAGAGCTGAGTTTTGTGTGCGGATCCGAGGAGGGTTGGGCCGAGTTTCGGGCCTATTTTGAGTGCTGAATGGAGGTGAATTAATGCTCAGTTCTAAGGTAAGTTTATAGCCAAATCTAAGGCAAGATTGAGGCGAGTTCTATGTTCAGTTATTCTGCAGAGTTCCAGAACCGTATAATGCATATTTCAAGCCTGTTATGATGCAAATTTCTGGTCTATCTTTGGCACTAAAATCTGGTATATCTTAAGCAAAGACATGAGTATTCAAGGACAATTTAGATCTATTCTCAGTGCATGTTTTCAGTGGAATTCTGAGTAAAAGTCAAATCTGTATAAGGCGAGTTTGAAGTCTATCCTTGGTGCAAAGTTAAGATGTGCAATTTCTAGAAGTCTGAGGTTTGCTTCAACAAATTAAAGAAGGAGAGGCCGGGGTTGCAACCCCTGTAGTGGTTGTTTGGAAATACCTGTGTACTGACTGTTTAGAGAGGTCACAGGCCTAGAGATTTATCCCGCAGCCATAAAACCTCAGACGACAGGTTAGAGGGACATGACAATCCCAAGACATCAGGCTATAGGTGAAACAAGGGTTGGTTAAAGTCCTTACTCAACTACATATTTTAGACTTGTGGATGCAGAGAGTGGGCCATAGCCCTAGTTGCTTGATAGCAGGTGTAAGGAAGTTGTGAGCCCTTTGTTACAGACCACGAGAAGAAAGAAGAAATATCGCAAGGTAGAAGAAGGGGGGTCGAGTCCCTATTTGATGCAAATAAAGGGCTGGGAGGACTTAACCACAATCAAGGGTTTATGCACAAAAACCAAGGAGGGTTTTAGTATGGTCTTTGAATCTAAGACAACAATAAAGAAAACAACATTATCCACCTCAAGAGAAGTCAGGAATGCAAGCACGAATGATGAGGAGTTCTTATCTATCTCATCTTTCTTAGGAAGACCGAAAGAAAGATTGAGCATGATTGTAGACTAAGGTAAATCTTGTACTACATTCCTTATTTGATTTCATCACTATGTAGTTTCTTTCATTTTGATAATGAAGGGTATTATCCCTGGTGTGGGAGCCCTCATAACTTGGACCATTATCCCTCGTACGAGAGTCCATTTTTCTTGGTTGGTTGTTATCCTAGTACAAGATTCCATTTTGGTTGTTATCCCTATGGGAGGCCATCTTGGTTATAATCCCAGTGTAGGAGGCCAAATTTTCTTATTTAATTATTGGAGGACCATGATCCCTGGTACAGGAGTCCAAATTTTCTTGGTTGGTTATTATCCTAGTAGAGGAGGCCATTTTGATTGTTATCCCTATAGGAGGTCATCTTGGTTATTATTCTAGTACGGGAGGCCAACAAAGTACTGTAGAGTCAGTAGAAGACCTAAGAAGACATGAGATGTTTCCAGGTTAGAAACACAGGAAAATGAAGATGTCTATCCTTCAGACTTCAGAGGGAGTCGAATTGTTTGAGAATAAGGAAGAAACAATACCGTCTCCCCCTTCAGCAGTTCAGAGGGAGACAACCATTGATCCAATCGATCCAGTTGATCTAGTTGATCTAGTTGACCCAGTTGATATTCCCAGAGACATTGCAGTAGGACATAAAAGGAATGTTTGGGCTTGACAAACTCTGTAAGAGGCATAGGGATATGCATCACCTCGAGGCACATTCCGAGAGGGAAAGAAACCAAACAAATTTTCGAGATATGTTTAAGCCATGAGCCAAATCATTGATATTGAGCCTTCTTGTCATGGATAAGCAACATGCCAACAAGTATGGAAATATGCCATGGTAGAAGAGTAATAATCCATCATAAATAATGATGTGTAAGATATTGTTATGAGACTAGAAGGGAAGTTTGTACTAACATCCAAGTGGATCTATAAGATCAAGTATGAAGC
>JZKD02S0154576.1:0-14025 GCA_000966675.3 Picea glauca | reverse complement strand
GAGTTTCTACATGGGCCTCGAGGAAGGTATATTCGATCACTGTATACTTCTATTAAGATATTTCTCTATAAAAAAGGTGTAATGACAATGGAATCATACAACTAAGCTTCCCTGCATGCATGGGGAAAAGGGGGAAGCACTATCAGACAGAGGATAAATGGAAGGAGAAGTGGATAAAGGAAAGAAGGAGGAAGCCTTGGATCCAATCATGATGGACAATGACCAGATCAAGAGGATCATGGTGACATCCGGAAAGACATGAAGTGGAGTACCCTACCAACACAAGGTAAACACTGAGAAGAGAGTTGTAGCTGCAAGGGAAGGCTTGGCAAGTGATGAAGATGAGGTAGAGGATCTTCGGGCTTTGGATCAGATTGAGGAAATCCTGTGCGCAACATATGAGAGGAAGAGAAGAGGTACAATAGCGGGAACCGAAGGTAGAAATACTATCCATATTAATGTCAGTGTGGAACCCATAAACCCATGTATGACTAACACACCAAAAAGCACAACACCGTTTAGAAAAATGAATTTCAGGAGAAGGAAGACAACAGGAAGTACATATACACAAGGAACAAAAACTAGGGGATCTAGTTCAGGAAGAGTTAGTCAAGCATCTACACCGCGCGAAGGTAGTAGTTCAACATTCAGGATGGTAGGACACGATCCTAGCATCAGGTTACCAGAACTCAAAGGAGAAGCGTCAGAGGACCCGAAAAAACACCTGTTTATATGTGAGAAGATCTGGGAAGAAAAATAGATGATAGACGAGGACACTAAACTTGCACATCTAGTGATTACACTAAGGTATCACGCACTATATTGGTATATAATTTTAGCGACAAACAATCCACCAGGGACAACCAAAACAATTGCGAACATCAAGAAATTGCTGATAAGTGAGTTTCAGAAGCCAAGTTTAGAGGACCGATACATGAATGAGATGATAGAAATTAGACAGAAACCAGGAGAATCCATATGGTATATTGGCTAGAGATTCAAGTGACTGAAAGGAAAGTTGAAATATCTCATGACAGATATGAAACATAGGCACCTGTTTTTCAACACACTATTACCACACTTAAAGTATCCACCACGACAACATAATTTTCAGACACGGGAAGAGGCTTTGCAGGAAGCCGTGCAACTAGAAGAAAACCAATATCAAAAGACGGGTCCAGCCATTGAAGAGATAAAGGAATATTTAAAGAAATTAACGTTGTAGCTAAACTAGAACAAGAGTAAGGAAAAATGAGAAACCGTTTGGTGTACTACATACAGGACAAAAGGACACCATAAAAACGAATGTCCAACATTCACGCAATACATGGAAGAAGGAATGCCAAATCCATTACCAATAGGAGGACTATGGTGTAAAATCTGTAAGAAACAGGGCCATGATCCATATCACTACCCAATGATACAAAATTACTAGACAGCCCCAAAGAGTTCATATTGCAACTTTTGCAAGTTAGTAGGCCATGATGACAAATATTGTAGAACTATGGACTTGATGAGAGAGAGAAGATCAAATGCATATAGGGTGTAGGAAGAAATGATGACCAGGAAAGCCACACCTCATTTTAAATAGGTACCAGCCCCATACAACACTGTGCAACCATAGTATAATACTACATAGGCACCATATAATACCACACAACCACAATACAACACAACACAACCTCAGTATAATACTATGCAGTACAATCAGGCACCTCAGTATAATACTGTGCAGTACAATCAGGCACCTCAGTATAATACTGTGCAGTACAATCAAGCACCTCAGTATAATGCACCACGAGGAGATCGATATGGCTACAGAGGTGGAGGACGAGCAAGAGGTAGAGGACTAGTGGTATGTCACAAATGTCAATAACCAGGACATTATGCAAGAGAATGCCCACTTCCACCAGTGACTTGTATGTATTTTCACGCATTGGATCATGACACAAAATAATGTCCTACATTGTTAGGGAAGATCTAGGAAAAGAGGAGCCAGAACAATCAGAATGTTCAATGGATTTCAACGAAAGTGAGGGACAACGAAATAAACATCAACATAGTCATGCGCAGAGGAGATAAAATAGGAAATGATGCATTCCGAAAAGAGCCTGTCCAACATCAGTGGGTGAAGAAGAACACTGAACCAAGGAAACAGTTTGATGCGAAGAACGAGAAGGAAACATTTAAGCAATCCAAACAAGAATTTATGAAGCTAGACAGTGTGTCGACCTCAACCATGCAACATAAAAAGGAAGTATCAGAGTACAAAATGCCTCCATCATTGGATAATACCAAAGAAATGAAGCCCCTGGGACAAGTAAGTACAATCAAAGGATTTTTGCAATCATGTGTAAAAATAATAAATGATCCATCCTCTGTCAAAATATTTCAAAATATATTAGAAATATGTAGCATAGAGACAAAAGGAAAACTAGAAAAAAAAACAGTTAATCACCTACATACAAGGAGAAGAATGAGTCGGGAGTTCAGGATGAATGCCAACATCAGATATTTTGACATGGGAGATATCATAATGGATCTAGGATCCGAAGTCAATGTATTACCCAAGAAAAAATGGAAATGTATGGGAGAGACCACATTAGGATATTCACCCATTTATCTGAAACTAGCAAACCAACACAAAGTTCTACCAATTGGGAGACTGAAAGGAGTGACAATGGACCTGGATGGAGTGAGCAGTAAAGATGACATTGAAGTAATAGAGATAGTGGATGACACAACACTATATCCAACATTACTCAACTTGGATTGAAATTTGATAACCAGGCCATAATCAACTTAAAAAAATGGAAAATGACATTTGAGTCAGGAGAATATAGGGTCATTGCACCGTTAGACCCACCAGAAGGAGAAAGGTTTGTAGAACCTACTTTCTTGGACTTGGAGGAAATTAGTCAGTTGTACAGAAAAACTACGTTCGATGAGGATTACCTAAACCCAAATGCAGTTGGGATACTCAGTTGGGNAGAAGGGGAAAGGATAAGTGCAACTATCCAGGACCTCAAGCAGAGGCATAAGACAATGTCGATCATGAAGTGCTTCAAAGGGGTGGAATACCTGAAGAAACTGCAGGCCGAACTCATAATTGTGCAGAATCATAAAAAGGAGAGCCAGACTCAGATGTAACCGCTCCAGTAGTGAGAATTAGAGGTCATTTCATAGGTAGAGGAAGACAAAACATACATGGCACAAACCTAGGAAGAATGTGCAAGGATGGTCGTCGACGAGATTGTAGTGAAAATATTGGATGCACTCAAGGAGAATACTGTGCAGGCCTAAACACAAGAAACAAAGCTTAGGGAGAAGTTCCAAGCGATCACAAGGGAGATCAATGAAGAAAACATGGGTTAGGTGGCTCAGGATGATCCACATGTTAGTGTTGGGGGCCTTTTGAAAGCATGCCAATGCATAAGGAAAGGCTATTTTGGGAAGAAAGGCATGCACACGGAAAGAGACAACTGAAAGGAAGAGGAGCAAGTGCACATGCATGGAATACCTAACGATGTTAGGGTTAGGGTTTTTTTAATACATTGTAATTTTTGATGAGGCATAATGTATATATATAGATACCTAGGATGTCTAGAAAAAGGCAATGAGAGATATAGAAAACAATAGTTGTAATCTGAAGAGACGATAGAAGGGAGGAGTCTTGTTCTTATAACTAGGTTGTAATACTCTGTGATACGACCTAATTTTGTAAGATGCTGAGCTATATATATTTAGAAGGGTAGATCTCAAGGGTTAGATCACAGGCTGAGGAGCCCGGTGTGATCTAATACACCTCATAATAGATCTCAATCTGATTGAGGATGAATTGTAAGCGCGCGACGTTGTAGTTTCGAAACTACCATAATAGAAGATCTTGAGAGCCATATCTTTGTGGACGTAGCCCAGGGGGGGTGAACCATGATAAAACCTATGTTATGTGATGAATGATTTTGTCTATTTTACTGTTTATGAGTAGATGTTAGCATGATGAATGAATGAGCTAATTACATTACATGCATAATTGGGAATGAAAATATATTGCTTGAATATGTTAAATAGAACTCTCAGGTCATGCTTCATAGATATCCACTCAATCCTGGACTACAAACACCTAAGTATTGCAGTCACCCATCAAGACTATCTTAGGTGAGACTGCACAGTGTAATCTGTGCACTACGTTGCCTTCTGGTTTACTAGGAGGGACGATAGTTTTAGAGGCTTTGTTGGAACCCTAGTAGAATTGAACCTATTTCGATTATGTTAATGGTATAACTCAGAGATTAAACCAACAGGATAAGATAAAGGAAAAATAAAGAACATGAGAATTAGAGGAAGTGGAATCATAAATTTGTAGTATGTTTTCCGTAACAATGATGGAATCTTTTTAGAAGAGGAAATATAGAGTTGAAAAAGGTTGGAGGACAAGAAAAAATATATTTTGGAGAAGGATAAAGCTAAATGGAGGCTTAAGAGTAGGGATGTTTGGTTTGCAAAGGGAGATGAGAATATCAATCTTTTTCAAAGCTACACAAATCACATAAAGCATATAAACACCATCTAGGGAAATGAGGCTACAAGATGGGTCAAAGATATCATCCGTTTCAAATATTATTGAGGAGGAGAGAATATTATTAAGGACTTAATTTCAAATGTTCAGGAGGGTAAATATTGAAGACATAATGAAGTTAGTATCCATTTCTCCAAGATTGACAGATGATAAAATGAATGAATATCTAGGAGATGAAATTAACGAAGAGCTTAAAGTAGTACTAAATTCATTTCAAAAGGCAAAGAGTCATGGCTCAAGTAGGTGGATAATAGAGTTGTTTTTAGGATTATTTGGCATGATGGAATATAAACTATCAAGAGTTGTGGAAGATTCCATGTCATAAAGGAATATTATTGGCACTAAAAACACAAATTCCATAGCATTGATCCTAAAAAAGAATGATCACGACTCTTTTGAATATTATAGGCCAATATCATTATGTGATTCATTCCATAAGATTCTCACAAAGCTTATGGCATTTGCATTGAAATCCATCTAACAAAGGGTTACATCAAAAGATAAATTTCAATTCCTCTTTGACAGACAAATCCATCATGTTGTGGTTTCAATCCAAGAGGGTTTTCACTTTATGAAAGTGAAAAAATTCCAACAATAGGCATGAAAATATATCTTGCAAAATTGTATAATAAAGTAAATTAGTTATATTTAAGGTTTTCCCTTATTAAAATTTGGATGAATTTATAAATAGTGAACTAGATCATGGGATGCCTCTCTTCAACATCACTTAAAATATTCATTAATGGTTCTCCCCCTAGTTTTTTCAATGCTTCAAGATGACTCAGACAAGGGTGTCCAATATCCCCCATTTGTTTCCCTTGGTGGATGAGGGGATAAGTAGATTAATAAATTAAGCAAAGAGAGAAGGGTCAATAAGAGGAATAAATGTAGTAGGTTTAATTAATACATATCATCTTTTTTTTTTTTTTTTTTTTGTTATGATGATATTCTTTTTCATGCATGTTCAATTCAAGAGATGGATAAATATAAATAAGTATTGAAACTTTATTGTAAGGCCATAAGTATGGAAACTAATTATCAAAAAAAATTATCCTTTTCAATGGTATAGGAGAAGACTTAGAAAGGAAAATTATTGAGATTAACCCTTTTACTTCTAGTCCTTCTAATAAAGGAATCAAGTACTTAGGTTTTCACTTAAAGATAAATGATTATAATTCCATTGATTAGTTGTGGTTGTATCAAAATATTGAAACATAGTAACAAACTCTTGTTATAAGTGGATATCATCTCTTGAGAGGGAATATTAACTCTAATAAAATCTATGTTAGAAATCATATCAACATACTTTTTATTTTTTACTCATATTCCAAAGGGGGTGTTGGAAAAAATTAGAAAAAAAAACTTTGTCTTTTGGTGGACCAAGAAATGTGAAAAGGAATGTATTCCCTTAATGAAATGGAGCAAAAATTCTCAACAAAAGGAGGTTGGATGTTGGGGGCTAAATAACCTTTCTAGTTTTGTCTAATCATTGGTTGTGAAGAGTGTTTTGTGGATGATCCATAATGATCATATTGGGGTAGAGTGATGAGATAAGTATGCATGAGAAAGAGCTCAGTCAAAAAGTTTGATTTAGAAATGAGAGGAACAATTTCTAATGGGATTCAATTGTATGAAAAAACTTGGTAAATACATTTTATATAGTAGGAAATTTAATCAACAACACATGTATTCCAACAAAGGATAAACACCTTCAGTAACCACTCACACAACCAAATCAAATATCAACACACTAATGTTTTTACATGGTAAAATCCGTGTGGGGAAACATCCACGGCCCCAACCAATGTTTCCACTAGAGGCAGTTTATTATAGAAAAAGAAAAAAAATATTACATAGAGTTTCTCACAATCGATCATCAAAAAATGACCCTCCACGCTGTTTAAATATAGATCATGGACCAATCAGGTGCTAAGCCACATATTAATGTAGTCGTTAAGATTGAGGAGAATATGATCCATTGGATTACTCTATGTCAGGAAAATATTGTGACTGTCGAATTACAAATGCATAATAATGCATACTAAAGAAACACACTTTAACCTAAGGACACATTAGACCAAGTTGATCTTACTAAATCCTAAGTGTCTAAATATCCTAACATTACCCTTTGGAACAACTTGGGATAGGATTGAAGGAGTTACAAAGGTGACCCAATAGGATAAGGAAGGAGGAATTAGAGCCTATCCACCCTTCCTGAAAACTTCCTGAACTCCTAATGTAGATCGAATTTTGGAAAACTTCGCTTCTGTAAGAGAATTTGTGAAAATATCTGCAACTTGATATTTTGTAGGGAAAAAGAGAACTTAAATAATTTGATCATGAACAAGCTTTTAGATGAAGTTCATGTGTAGATCGATGTGTTTGTTGCAATGATTTTGAATTTTATATTTGGTAATCGTGATGGAATTTTGATTGTCACGCCAAAGGGTGGTCAGATTCTATTGTTGGAATCCAAACTATTAAAGGATATATCAAAGCCACAAGGCTTATTGACTTGCATTAACCACTACTCGGTACTCTTCTTCTATTGAAGAAAGATAAATATCATGTTGTTTCTTACAATCCCAAGTGGCAGTTCCAAAACCAAGACTGAAAACATAATCTACAGTAAAATTTCGATCATCAGGGTATCTGGTCCAATCCAAATCAGTGAAACCAACCAACAAAGGAGTCCCCACCGAACTATAATGTATCCCAAACTGAAATATACTGAGGACATACAAAAGTATCCTTTTAGATTATTTACAATGGCTTTCATGAGGTGTTTTCATATATAGGGAAACAAGACCAATAGTAAAGGAAATAACAGGATGAGTATGAGTCAAATATAGGAGGCTACCAACTAATTGGTTCTACAAAGTGGCATAGAATTAGAGAGTAGTGAAGTGGTAGCAAGTTTGAATCCATACTAGAATGGAGAATGGGATGGTTTAGAATCATCCATGTGAAAGCAATGAATAAGGTTACACGCATACTTAGACTAAGAAATAAATATTCCTTCACTGGTTTGAAAAACTTGGAGGGCAAGAAAATAATGAAAATATCCTAAGTCTGCCATTCCAAATTTATTTTTAAGGCTAGATTTCACATGGGTTAAAATTTTAAGGTCACTACTAGTGAGGATAAGATCATCAACATAAATAACAATTATTATGATATGGCTTCCTACTTTCTTGGTATAGACATTAGGGTCAGCATGGCATCTAGAAAAAGCCAGTGTCAAGAAGAAAGATGTCCATTTTGGCATACCAAGCTCGAGAGCTTGATTAAGACCGTAACGAGATTTCTTAAGGAGACAAAGAAGGTTGGAGTCATTCTAGACATATCTAGGAGGTTGTTCCATGTATAATTATTCTTGTAAATTCCCATGCAAGAAGGTGAATTTAACATCCATCTACCATTTATGTAAGGAAATAAGGGCTAGAACAAGGCATATGAAATTAATTTTGGCGATAGGGCAAAAGATTTCATTATAGTCAATGCCTTAAACTTGAGAGAATCCTTTGGAAACTAACCAGGCCTTCTGTCTTTCAAAACTTCCATCTGATGCATACTTATTTATATACACCCATTTTCATCTGACAATTTTCCTTCCTTTAGGAAGAGGTACAAGATCCTAAGTATCGTTCACCATTAAAGAGTGATACTCTTTATTCGTTATTGTGTCCCAATATGGATGACCTAAAGCTTCTGCAAATGTGTCTAGATCACGAGTCTCTGAAACTTGAGCCAAAAGAGAAGAGGCTTGTTGGAACTATGAACATGTCCAATGCTAATAAGAAGGGTCAATGACAAGATCACTAGCTACTTCTCATGTTGAATGGAAACATATAAGGAGAAATGGTGTTGGTGTAGGCTCATTTTCAATGGACTCATCTAGAGGAAGGTGATAAGGTGGAGGTGGATTTTCATCCTCACTGTCATCATCTAAAGAAGAAGAAACTAGAATAGGAAAAAAAGATAGCACAAATGCTGAAGATGGCTCGTAGGCCGAAGATGAAACAAACATCGAATTAGTATCATAGGCCAATATATTTTCATAAAATTTAACATCTCTTCTAATAATAATTTTGTTGGAATGAGGTTGAAGAGTCTATAACCTTTGACATCTTGAGAATATCCAACAAAAATTCACTTCACAGTTATAAGTTGCAATTCTTTCCTTTTCTCATCAGGAATGTGAGCCCATGCTACATTACCAAATAAACGGAAGTGGCTTACATCTATATTCATTTTATTCCATGCTTCTTCTGGCGTTATATTTATTAAATGTTTTTTGGGAGTGTAATTTACTATGTAATTTGTGTATTTAATGGCTTTCACCCAATAATTATGACTTAGTCCTTTAGATTGGATCATACAATTAGCCATTTCTTTTCATGTGTAATTCTTTCTCTCAACAACACCATTTTATTATGGTGTATATGGAACAATATGTTTCATCTTAATTCCCTATGCAATGCAATAACTTGTAAATTTATTGTTCACATATTCTTCTCCATGATGTGTTATTAACCTTTAAATTTATTGTCCATATTTGTTTTCTACAAGGGCCTTGTAGGCAAAAAAATTGTCAAAAGCTTCATTCTTAAGTTTTAAGAAGTAAAACCAAGTGCATATAGAGAAGTTGTCCATGAAATTTAAGAAATACTTGCACCCAGAGAAAGAAGGAGAAGAAATAAGACCACACAAATCGCTTGAAGAAGTTGCAGAGGGGACAAGGCATGCCAAGAGGGGTGTTTGTCAAAACTATCTCGGTAATGTTTTTTGAGAACACAACCAACACAAACACCATATTTTCAAGAAATAAGAGGAAGACCAATCACCTAGTTTTGATTACATAGTTTCTGCAACGAGCAATAGTTTATATGACCAAACTGAACATGCCAAATTTTGCTCAAGTCATCACTATGAGAAACAAAAAATGACGGAAAATATGATGAACCAAAGTTGTCATACTTGTACAACCTGGTAATATCATCAACAATTATAGTTGCTAGGACATGCTTAGGATATTTTAAATCCCTGATTACAACTTGGTGAGGTGAAAAATATACGATTTTACCTTCACCTGAATGAGTGATCTGATACATTGATAGAAGGTTGTAGAAAATACTTGGAACACATAATAGATCATTGAAATGACCATTATATACTTGAACTATTCCAAACCCTACAACACTAAGAAATATATCATCACCAAAAAATATTTTATTGGTAATACAATCATTAAGAGAAGAAAAGATGGCTTTATCCTTAGCCATATGATAAGATGCTCCATAATCAATAAGCCACTCACCAGAAGAAGAAGTACAAGTTTCATTGTAGGAGAAACCAAAAGTAGAAAGTGCATGTTTTTGGCCCTCGACCAAGTTTTGGAGAACCTTGGTCGTGCTTGACCATTTTTGGGACTTCGACAGGCTGGTCGAAGACAGAGCGCCCAGGTGAAACAAAGATCATGGGATATCGCCCCGTTTTGTATAATTTTTAGGTTTAGGGTTTATGTAACAGGTATGGGATGTCGGCCCATGGATTTATCCATGCTTAGGCCCCATTTGTAATGTATAAATAGATATCTAGGTGATGTGAGTAGAAGTTAAGTTCTCGAGACCTAGTAGGCCGATGACTTAGCGATAATGTTAACTATGTGAAAGAAGATATGTTAAGGCTTGCAAAGCTAAGTGCAAGTGTCTTGTAAGTGATTTGTGCACAGACTTTGTAAAGGCTTGGTGCTTGGGCCTAACTCGGGGAAGGAGAATCTGGCGAGGTGCGCGCAGATCTCCTGTCCTATGCAGAGTTGGCTTTGTGGCTCTGTGCATGTAATAAGATTGGAAGAATATAATAAAGAAGAAGAAGAAGAGTTGGTGGATGTAGCCCCACACTGGGGTGAACCATGTATATCCTATGTTTTGGTTGCTTTGTGCGATGTGGTTGATATGTTATTAATGTGATCTATGATTAGTGTTGTAATATTTATGTATGTTAGATGCATATTATGTAGTAGCTTAGTGCCTTATATGTGAATGAATACTAGAGATACTTTGATGCTATGTGTTGAATGGTTAGATATATTTAGATCTTGATGAATACTGCATTGTTCTATAATTAGGGTTTTTCCCTACGATGTGAATAAGGGTCAAATACTGATGAATGTTAATTTCTAAGTGCTCTGTTAAGTATTTTGATCGTGGATCTATGTCCTAGCTAGGTTGTAGACACTTGAGTCCTAAAACCCCCCTGCCTCTACCTCAGGTGAGACTTCATATGCTTCGCAAGTGTTGCCGAAAGGGCTAGTAGTTAGGGTTTTGTTGGTGTGTTTTTGAAGCGTTGAACCCTAGGTTTGCCTCTATGCCAACAAATGGTTATGTTACTGAGACCTGAAACTGTGATTGCTGGGAACTGAAGAAAAGAGAAAGCTCTATGCGTAGATCTGTTGCTGTAGTGAAAAATATTCTACTTGACTTGTGAGGCTCTGTTTTGAGGAGGGAATCAAATATGAAGAAAAGAGGTAAGATCTTAAAGCTTTGTGCTTTGATAAAGGTAAGATAAGTGGAAATGTTTGTTTCGAAAGAATGGATATAGGTATGTTTGATAGATTTCGCACTAGTCTGAAAACTACGACACAACTAGAAGAAAGAAGATTTGATATGAATAGATCTGATAAAGTTAATGAAATATATGTTATTCCTATGCATAGAAATAATTTTTGGACTAACAAGTGGATGCAGGATCCTAGAAAGAATTTTTTGCAGGTCCATCACTATGATCCCAGGGTGCAGTACATAAAAGGTTTGGGATCGTTTAAGAGAAAGAGGGGATTGACCCTTTGTTATAGTTGCAAAAGACCATGACATATTTCTAAGGAATGCCCTGGTACATGTCCTATTTGTATTTGTTGTAAAGCTATTGGTCATGAAGTTTTGGATTTCCCTAGAATGATTGCTAAAGTTGAAAACATGAACATGAAATAAGAAAACCATGAAGAAGGTAAAGAGACGAAGAATATACTAGAAAACCAGAAAGAATCATAGGTTATATTATTGCATATGAAAGAAACACTGAATGATCACAGAGAAATCAGTTTACCAGAGATTTTAAAAGAGAAGCAGTGCATAGAAACAAGAATAGGAGACTTCAACATAGACTGTGTATTGGATGCATAAACACAAGTGAACATTAGGCTAGAAAGTACTTGGGAAATTTTGGGAAAGACTGCTACGATTCCTTCATTTGGAGGAATAGGATTGTGTAAAGGAAAGATGATAATCCTATGTGGAAAACTTACTCATGTACCAATGAGTGCTCATGGAACATCGACATAAGAAGAATTCAATGTCATTAAGTTTGTTGAGAACAACGCTCCTTTTGCACTTTTTTTAGGAAGGAATTGGATTGAGAGGGATAATATCTGAAGGAAAGAAGAAGAGGAAGATATAGAACAAAAATAGAAAAAACTAAGGGATTTCATGTCTAGGAGAATAGCACGCTTAATAGAAGAACATGAGGACAAGTCAAAGCAACTAAGAGCCAAATACCTGGCTGTCGAAGTTGAAAGAATGAAAGAAGGCTTAAAGAACTTATCCATGCAGAAGAGAAGAGAACCTACTCCAGAAACAGTAAGAGAAGAAGTATTACCCTCGAACCCTGTGAATGACCCTCAACAATGTGAAATTACTATGATAAGAAAAGATAAGAACAAGAATGGAAAGAGGAATCTAGAGACGTAGATCATAGGAAAGAAAGAAAGAAAGCTCAGTAAGAAGAAAGCAAAGCTAGAAAAATTGCAGGAGGTTCCAGAGAGGACTTCATAGATAGAAGGCTTGCAGAACTTGAACTTTGCGCGAATAACAGAATAGAAAAGACTGTAAATTCGCCATGACGAAGCAATATGACTGTTGGAGGCATCCCGACCATTAGAATGACGCTCTAGAATGTCTAGAAATGTAGTTATTTTTGGAAAGATCACCATTGGACCGTTGGGACCGCGCCATAACAGATGGAATTGTATTGATTAAGGAATTCCTGCTCGTTGGAGGAATACATTACGACGTTGTCTATTTAGACTATCACATGTCTCACTGGGGACACTTTTGCAAACTGAGATATTCGAGCTGATAGAGAACTGATTGCTATCGTGTTGTGCATTTGAGACCTTGCCAACCGATTTGTTTACCTTGAGCGTCTATTCACCTATCCAATATATCTGATCTAGAGCATGCATGTCAGATGAACTTATAACAATAGATAAGTTTGTCGAGGAGATCCTAATAGATATTATGGCTGAGAAGGTCATGCCTGTAGGAGCACAAGCCTCATCGACGAGAGGATTGCAAGCATCCCCGTCGACTTCACATTGATTTGGGCCATCCCGAACTGCGATAGAGAAAATAAGTAAGCATCGCGATGGCCTGGAAAATACGAAGCTCATGTCGTCAGTCTTTCCCGACTATATCCTACCTCTAGCTGGCACGGTTAGTTGTGACAACATCTCGAGAGATTTTGACTATACACTGATCACTGCATACCTCCCGAAGGGGATACGCATTGTTGGACTGCAGTTGGGACAGATTCTGACGCTCAAGATCAATGATTTAAAATTAGGAGACCGCAAGAATTATGGAATGATTGCACCACATAAGTACTTAACAAAGACAACGAGGAAGAAGATGAATATAGTCCCCCAATCGTGGACCATGGACATCGCAAGATCAACAATCCTTAATGTGATGAAAATATTGCACTTCGACATACATCATGAGGTTAATGCATGCATTAAACTCCTCCTGTCATGCTTCCATGGTGGGTACCTGTGGTTGGATAGGTGCATCATTGTAGATCTGATGTTGACCCACCAGATCACTGGATTGAGCATGTAGGGACCAGACCCTTAGGATTTTTACCCAAGGAAGGTTGGAGATTGCGCCCTGGTGTAGCGAATAAAGGACACCTATGGAGATGTGGAGAAAGGGAATTGGGGCTACAAGGTAGCCTCCATCGAAAATGGCGTAGTACGTCTAGCTTGTCAGCTGATAGCAGGCAATATCATCAGGAAGAATAGACCAACGTCGATCATGGGGTTTGTTGTTGACCTCGTAGGAAAGTGCATTGAAAGGATGTAGATGAACTGGGCGAGCTACCTCGTCAACCAGTTGGAGCAATATTTTCACGAAGCGCAAGACCAAGGCTACGAGTTTCAATTCAGCTGGTTGCTGATTCTCGTTGCCTTTGTTGCTTAAGAGATGTTAGAAGGAGCAACATTTCCTGAAGTTGAGTCGCCCGAACCACTGGCTGCGAGGTTCACCACCTTTTGGTACTCGAGCGATATGGCGAAGTAATGGTAGTCGAACACTGTCTTTCACACTTAGTATCTACAGATCACGCGAGCCATTGAGTCATTTCCCCGAATGACTCAGAATACACTCCAT
>JZKD02S0154565.1:0-18185 GCA_000966675.3 Picea glauca | reverse complement strand
ACATTCTGGTTCACCAGAATCAATCAAGAATAAATAATATAATGAAGGAGAGTATCGTTCAGGGGGTATACTTAACCTGGTAGATTTTCTAACAACACTTGCAGGTGTTTGAGGTCCCTGTTGCTCCTGTTGTTGTACATTTTGATTTTCTGGTTCCTTTGGAATTTCTTTTTCAATGATCTCATCAAGCACTATGTATTCTTGTTTTTCTTTTTCCTATTTCTTTCCCTGCAACTAATCTTTGTACATGACCTTCTCATTGAATATGTAACACACCCACTATCATAATTTTAAAAATTATGGGTTAATCTCCCACAAATGAGAAATCTCCAGAAACCGGCATTTGCGAAATGCCAATCCCTGGTTAAATATCGGGATTCGGGGTTTCGGAGGTTACGGTGTCGAGGGTCCCTGTCCTCTCGAATCCCCGATCACCGACGGAACGAATTTCCGACGCGCCCCTTGGGTGCCTTAGCCCCGCTTGGTTAAGCCTTTGGTCCATACGACCACAACGTTCACAAGACCACAACCTTAATTCTGGTCGGGGCTTGGCGCCTTTCAATGTCATGGCGCACAAGTCCTCTAGACTCTCGACGCACCTTTACACTGGCTAGCCCTCTTGGCTATACCATGGTCCATGTGACCACTTATCATATGACTGCAGCCGTATCACCTTCCATCGGGGTTTCGGCATTTGCGATGACACAAAACACATATACCCGGGGCTCGCGATATCCCGATCCCCGATTCTCTCCGGATGCTCGCCACGTGCCCCTTGTATCAACGGCTCATGATGGAATCGGGATTTCGCATATCGCGGTTTTGTAATGTAAGGGTTTCATGTCCTTGAAATCCCCGATACGCCGATTCCCGATTTGCCGAACTCTGACTTTCTGGGATCTCTCGCCACGTGTCCTCGCTGATGGACGATGTTGATCCCATCGGGAAATCGCAGATCGCGATTTCCTGTTGCACAATTTCGTTACCATCAAAAACTTCCGACGGTGCCCAATCCCTTGCCACCTGTCTTCGCAGACGAACGACCCAGATTGATTCTCGGGGTTTCGGGACTTATGATGTCCTGGTCCTCATGGCCTCGAGAACTCTGATTTTTCGATGGGCCAATCGTCAATGGTTCTCAANTGATGAATGAAATTCACTATTCCTTGGATACTCTTAAGTTGACGCATAATATGCATGGGAGGAAACTGAACTATTTCCTCAACCATCAAAGGGTCCATAGTGATCCCTTTGTTCAAAATGATAAAACCAAGGAGGTTCCCCTAAGTAACACAAAAACTACATTTGTTCGGATTCAGCTGGATGCAATAATAACGACATCTATGGAACACATGGTAGAGGTGATCTATATGATCAACTCTACAATGAGAATGATAATCTATATCATCTAAATATGCCTCGAAAATGTGTTTCATGTCGTGGAAGGAAAAATTCATGGCCCAGTCAAAAGTCGCCCCGACAGTTTTAAGACCAAAAGGAAATTTCTATTATACAAATGTTTTCCAAGGAAAAATAAATGTGGTTTTATGCTAGTCCTTGATTTTAATTTAGATTTCATTGTAGCTAGAGAATCCATCCATAAAGAACAAGATCTTGTTTCCCACACATTCATCGATAATTTTATCAATAAATGATATTAGGAAGTTGTCCTTAGGACAAGCCTTATTCAAATCCCTAAAATTTGTGCACACATGAATGGTTCCTTGCATATTGTCAACCAGAACAAGGTTTGAAACCCATTCCATTAGTGGAATCATATAGATGAAACCTTCCTTGAGTAGTTTCTCTACCTCATCCTTTATGACAGTTTGCTTCCTAGGGTTAACTAGTCTCAACTTTTATCGAATAGGCTTAGCATTAGGATAAGAATTTATTTTTTGTGTTCAACAATTCAAGGGTCTATCCAAGATATCTCTTTGTAGAACCAAGAAAAAACAGTGAAACTACTTAAACAAAGCAGTGTAATCACGGATCCATTCAGGCAAACAATCCACACCAATGAGTACATTTTCAATGTTGTTGGGATCATTTGATATGTTCATATGGATTGTTTCTGAAATATTACATGTTCCCTTTAGCATAAACACTGTGTCTTACTAAAGGGTTCACGGTCCTATCAACATTTTCATTCATGTGGATATGGAAATCTCCTCTTTTAATGCAATATATCTCGAGAAGGAAATAATATCGATGATTTAAATCATCCCATGGACTCTTTGGACCTGTCAATGCTTTTATAATAGCCTCGTATGATGGTCGTACCATCTCGACACAATATAAAGAATGAGAAGATTTAACCACCCAAATGGGATTTATAATATCATCAACCTCCTCTGTCTAAAGATGATTTGGATCTGGGTCTATAGTGTCCCTTTGAATGGTCTGATAAGAAATATCGGTTGTAGATAAAGGATTTTCCATTCCTACATTATCGATCCCTTCTACCAAGTAAGACGAGCACAGTAGAATCCAAGGATCCTCAAAGTACATCATCTAAAAATGGTGCACTTTGGATATAGGAGTTGACAATCTCGAGCCATCCAGAGTGGAGAAAATGTATGATATTGGCTTTGGCATATTAAAATTTCCCATTAATGAAGAATGCAGTCCAATATAAATACTTTCGGTCACCGCTTGGGAACCATCTATTAAAATTAAAATAGATCTCAACCACTCAACTGGATCCAAATGGATGAAAGAAAATTGATCTATTTTCACAATTTTTCCTTCATAAGGAAAACAATTAACTCAGAATACTAAATATACGAAAAGGATCATAACATAAGTCCAATTGTGACCTAGCAAGAGTTTGTAATCAAGTGGAGCATCGACTACTTCCACTTCAACGTACACGTTGTTTCCTCCCAACTGTATGGGGAAGGAGGAAAGTATCCAATAGGGACAAAAGGAACAACTCATTGAATGTAGTCAAAGAGTGGGGGATGAAGCGAGCTCTAGAGCGTTGATAGATTTCCAACAAGAAAGAGACATCACACACATCAATTCTCCCTCATTGATCATCATCCTAAAAATCTTTTTCATGGCATCAACCACTTGAATATGAAAAGGGATGTGATAAGGAAGCTGAGGTTTGACATTATAATGGTCAAATGAGATGATTTGTGATATAAAAGCATCTGTAGCCTTGATAGCAGAAATAAATGCACTATGTTGTGCCAGGGAACTTTGGAGTACCTTAAGAGAAGACATTGCACACAACGACTAAGACAAATATTCCATGATTGAATAATTTTGAGTGGCCCTAGAATTTGGATTATGCGAGGCTCTTTTATACACACTCTTTGGCATACAAGGGATAACATCACTCGTAGAAGGCTTCTCGATGTGAAGATGCCCTTGTTTCTTAGTAGGTTCCTTACTCTTAGACCCAAAATTGGTTTATCGTAATTGTGTGCTCAAGTATGTAGATAAGAATCTCAACTCATCATATATATATTCAATGGTGTTCCATCAGGAAGGGGAGTATCTTGGTTACCCCCCTACTAACTCCCAGCATTAGATCCAAAAGCCATGTTTTTTCCGTGTTCAAATGGATTCATCAATAAGGTAGATTTTTGTTGAGATAATAACATATGGGATTCTTCCATATTGGGTAATTGGTAAGGAAGGTGATCTTCCTTGAAAATATTATAGGGAAATTTTACCTTCCTCTTTTCATTCTTTCCCCCACCAGAAATTGATTCTAACTTATACACATTCTTGTTATTATTCACCCCTCCCTTTTTATCCTTACCCTTTCTCTTCCCTCTAGGTTTCTAGGTACCTTTTGGGATCGTTAATTTCCTACTTTGTACATCCAAAGTTTGGGAGGGGAAAATCGAAACCAAATTTGGATTAGATGCATAAGCTTGGATAGAGAGATATATCATCTAATTAGAGACCAAGTCTACAGATGAGCCTTGAACGAAACCCAGAATTCCATTGACATGAGGTATGGAACTCAGTTTGTAAGGGTTAGTGTTTCATCGTGGTAAATCAAGGATGATCTCATACAAGATCCTAGATCGATATTAAATCAAATATAGTTTTTGGCCCCTAAAGATAGCTTGCTCCTTTGTAGTTACCCCAGAAGTAGAAATGTCATTGGAGATATATGGAAAAAAAATACTTTAAAAACCTCTCCAAGAGGAACTATGGAGGGATGGATACCTTAATTATAATATTTCTTCTTTGTCACTCCTAAATATGGTCATATATATGAGTGGCCTTGTTGTGATAAAACTTCGACAAAAGATCAGTACCTACGTCATAGAAAACTGGGAAGTGAAAGTGATTGAGAAAGACTAACACAAGATCATAGAACATGCGATAAGATGCCCCATTCAAATCAATATAACATTTAGTAGTGTCTCCAGTGAGAGTACACTAAAATAGGTGTAATCAAATAGAATCATCATTTAGTGAGTTGAACTAACACCACAGGTGGAAATTAGTGACATGATCACCAGAATATTCATCGACTTTTCATTCGAACTTGGGAATGTACGAAAGAAGTTTGGTTGGGACTAGTGGCCAACTAGGATCATGGAACATGGGTTCATTCATCAACTTTGATATATATATAAAATTAAGATTTGCCAAGAAGATGAGCCTTGATTGTTGCATGTTATTCCAACTTCTGGAGGGGGTACCTCTAGGTTAGTTGGAATAGGGAAACAAAGGTTCTGGTTTGTTACTAGCACGAGGTTGCTAGAAATAATTTTCTTGAAATCCAAGGTTTTTATAGGATGAATGAAATACCTAACCATAAGGAGGTAAGCCTCCTCCAAATTGGTTATCGATTTGAAAATATTTACTTCCATTCGGTGCCCCCTGCATTGGAACAAATCAAAATGAGGGGTTCCATGATGATTGGAAAGGGTGGCCACCCAATGAAATCCTTAACAAAGGGAATGGATTTCTCCCAACCCCACCAAATAATTTGAAGGGTTTTGATGTTGAGGATGCACTGATCATGGATGAGAAGGACCCCTCTCTAGACCTTGTTGGGGATAGACTGGGCAGTTTAAAATAACACAATTATGAATCTGAAGTAGATAAAATTTTCATTTGAAACAGATCAATTTCCCATACTGGCTCTGTTAGATACAAGAGAAGGAGAAAGGTTTTGATTGAAATATATCACTCATGGAAGGAATCCATCCCATAGCGGGATAAGGACTTGAGGATGGAAAAAACACTCTCCCAAGTGAGGGGTTTGAAGGAGAGATATGCCCCCCACCCCACAGAACGACTTGGTAGGGAATCAAAGAACTCCCAATACCAACATTAGAAGCTTGAGGATTTATTTGAGACCCAACTGACACGCTATACATGCCAAACGATCATATTCCAAATGTAAAATCATTAGATACTAAAGGTAGCAATAAAGAGGCCACATACAAAGTTTGAGTGGCCATAAATCAATGACGCAGAGTTTTTGAAGGATGTAGCTAGTTTGGATTGCACCAAATTAGTCATTTGGATAGATATACTCGGAGGAAGGATTCCTTCAGATACAATTGTTGACATGGGGGTTGTAGGGACCCCCGACCCAGACACTTCCAAAGTAACTTCCATTATCCGCATGATAACTAGACCATCTGTTCTAGTTAGCAGAGGGTCAAAAGGTCTGACGAAGCCTTCAACTTTGAGATATAATATAGTAGTAACCCTTGATGTGAAAACATTTGTCTCTGCATATTCAATTTATACAAAGGTGACTGGACTAACTAGTTCAAAAGTGTCAACCGAATCGAGTCGATGCCTCTAAGAAGGAGGAAAAAAATTTATAGGAACTTCTTCAAGAGGAAGACCTTGAACTCTCTGTGATTGACACAATGGTTTATAAACCACTTAAAATAAAAGATTCAAGGTGTTTTCCAACACACTCACCTAAGTGTTGAATATTGAGTAGCTTCGTAATATATCCTTATTGTATTTGAAGAAAAACCCTAGAGAATGTTATTATATTATATTTATTAAAATGACCCTATTGTGCCTTTGTAAAAGTCAACCATATTGTGCCTTGACAATTAAATGTAATTTAAGAGGGTAAAGTGACAGGTTGGCCCAAACCTAATTTAGGGAAGCTAGACCACTATTTATAAGGGAGGATAGCACCTCACTTGTTCACACACTCATAAGTTTTGCAACAAGAGGAAAAGTGCACAATTCTTGGAGGAGAAGCTACTACAATGAGGTGTGATGTCAAGGAGGGTTTTTGGCCTATCTCTTGTATTCATATTGGTTAAGTAGTGTGATACTCTTTCTAGTGAAGGAGTAGCGGATGATCTTCTATTTTGTTAGCTCTCTCTTGGAGAGAAACATTGTTCTTGGTTGGCTAATCTATATTGAGGAAGTTTGTTGGGTTTTCTTCCCCAAGAGGGTTTCACAAGATAATCTTTGTGTATCTCTTGTTTCTATGAATGCCTCTCTTTAAGTGATGTTATATATGTCGCTAATGTGCTAAATGATTGTAATAATAAATAAGAACCATAAATTCTAGTTGTATAAGTAAAATATCAACATGGATTCAAAGTAGGCCTAAAAGAGACCAACTCATTGTTTATAAAGGAGTGGCTAGCCTCAACACATCCTCTCCAAAATTAAGTTTCCAGTGTTGCAGCTATTTCAGAATTAGGGTTTCTGCACAAACCCTAAGAGTGAAATTTTTACCTTTGTTGGAGGACATTGGTGAAACTAAGATCACCTAGTAACTCACCCAAGCAAGGTGCATCACTTCCCTGGATCAAAATTCCAAAATTTCAAGTTTGAGAAATTAGGTTTTCCTCATCAAACTCTAAGTTGTAGTTGCATTACCAGTTGCATTATCAGTTGTAATTGTAGTTCCATTTCCTTTGTTCCAATTACTTCATGTCAGTTGCATCACCAGTTGTTGTGCCAACACCAGTTGTTTTCCCAACACCAATTGTAGCACCAGTTGCAATGAAAGTTTTTGTGAAGTGTTGGGACACATTTTTATTGTCCTAGTGCACCTTACCCTAGCTACCTTTAGATTACAAGTTACAACACCTTTGAAGTTTTAAAGGTTTGTTATTTATTTTTGTTGCTTCTAGATGGTGCCACTACTTATCGATACTGTTGCATATAATTACATGTTTAAATTGTATCATTATTCTAAAGGGTATTTGCAGGAGACTGCGTATTTTGTCTAAACAACAATCATAGATCCAAAAGTATCTCAAATCCAACACATTCAGAGTAACAATGCACCCTGGGTTTTATTAATTTAATATGCTTTTATTTGTTATGGCATTATTATTTTATGAACATCTAGGTTGTATTTTGATCTGTTGAAGTTATGACTATCATATTAATCATTGGTCAAAACTAAAGTTGAAGTATTAGATTGATTAAGGTTGAGATTTTAGAGTTTATTTTCTAACTCATATTTTTGTCAAGAAAACATATTATCTTAGTACAAAAGAAAGGATGAAGAAAATACTTTTCATCTTGAGTGAAGGAGACTTGAATGAAAACAAACACACTCATTCTTGAGGACAAGACTCTAGGTCCCAGGTTTAATTGATTAAATTGATAAGATTCAAACTTACACATATCAAGTTTGATAACTACTAAACACTATAGGTGTGATAACAATGTTTGAAATTTTTTATTATTGAATACTTGGAAGCATGTGAGCACTATTGATATAAATGTTGATTGTAATTATTTACTATATTTAACTAACATCTCCCCTAGGAGAAACTTCCTGTTTTTTTTCTAGGTTACCATAGAGGAATGATTGATCACAACACTAGAAGAGTGTTTCTCTAATTTCTTATTATTGTATTTATTATTTTTTACCTTTGTTTCCGGTAGGTCACAAGTGATAGATCTGAAGGAGATACTGTGAGGATTGTTCTCTCTATTGTTTTATTATAAAGAGTATTATTCTTGTCCACTATTTCTCCCTTGTTCTTGTTTTGAGAAGGTCACAAGTGATAACCCTAAGGGAGATATAGTGACAGTTGCAGGAGGAAACATATTAGATGAGACAAGGAGTAGACTATCCAAGTTGTATACATGACCATATACATCCATGTACCAAAGAAGAAGAAGAAGAAGCTAATTTTTCTAGATACAAAACATCTCATATGGAGACAGATCACGAGGAGAAGAAGGCTCCAAAGATGACAGAACAAATCCCTCTAGTGCACTTGATCACACTTCATATCATCAAGAAGAGTTAGTAGATCCAGAATGGCCTACACAAAATTAATGCAGTAACTAGGAAGAGACCATCATGTTATTGCAAAGCCATATAACATCGATGAGCCATATCAAAGGGAGAATATGCCTATGAAGATTATTTAGACTCAGAGGGAGTCAATCTTAAAAGGGAGCATGGAGAATCAGAGTCATCCTGATATCAAAGAGGATCATATGGGAAAAAGAGACATCTTTCGGGATTGACAGAATGATGCCATAAGTTGAGAAGACTATATTATAGCTTCAAAGACTTCTAGGAGATGTGAAATATCCTGGGAAGATTCCTTTATTTAAGTGACAGAGGAGGAAGCCAGACAGAAGGAATGAGATATGGATTTTTCCTTTATACCAAAAGGGAAGTCAATAGTGACTTCCAAGATTGATCTAGCAAATCAAGCATGTTGCAAATAATNTGATGAATGAAATTCACTATTCCTTGGATACTCTTAAGTTGACGCATAATATGCATGGGAGGAAACTGAACTATTTCCTCAACCATCAAAGGGTCCATAGTGATCCCTTTGTTCAAAATGATAAAACCAAGGAGGTTCCCCTAAGTAACACAAAAACTACATTTGTTCGGATTCAGCTGGATGCAATAATAACGACATCTATGGAACACATGGTAGAGGTGATCTATATGATCAACTCTACAATGAGAATGATAATCTATATCATCTAAATATGCCTCGAAAATGTGTTTCATGTCGTGGAAGGAAAAATTCATGGCCCAGTCAAAAGTCGCCCCGACAGTTTTAAGACCAAAAGGAAATTTCTATTATACAAATGTTTTCCAAGGAAAAATAAATGTGGTTTTATGCTAGTCCTTGATTTTAATTTAGATTTCATTGTAGCTAGAGAATCCATCCATAAAGAACAAGATCTTGTTTCCCACACATTCATCGATAATTTTATCAATAAATGATATTAGGAAGTTGTCCTTAGGACAAGCCTTATTCAAATCCCTAAAATTTGTGCACACATGAATGGTTCCTTGCATATTGTCAACCAGAACAAGGTTTGAAACCCATTCCATTAGTGGAATCATATAGATGAAACCTTCCTTGAGTAGTTTCTCTACCTCATCCTTTATGACAGTTTGCTTCCTAGGGTTAACTAGTCTCAACTTTTATCGAATAGGCTTAGCATTAGGATAAGAATTTATTTTTTGTGTTCAACAATTCAAGGGTCTATCCAAGATATCTCTTTGTAGAACCAAGAAAAAACAGTGAAACTACTTAAACAAAGCAGTGTAATCACGGATCCATTCAGGCAAACAATCCACACCAATGAGTACATTTTCAATGTTGTTGGGATCATTTGATATGTTCATATGGATTGTTTCTGAAATATTACATGTTCCCTTTAGCATAAACACTGTGTCTTACTAAAGGGTTCACGGTCCTATCAACATTTTCATTCATGTGGATATGGAAATCTCCTCTTTTAATGCAATATATCTCGAGAAGGAAATAATATCGATGATTTAAATCATCCCATGGACTCTTTGGACCTGTCAATGCTTTTATAATAGCCTCGTATGATGGTCGTACCATCTCGACACAATATAAAGAATGAGAAGATTTAACCACCCAAATGGGATTTATAATATCATCAACCTCCTCTGTCTAAAGATGATTTGGATCTGGGTCTATAGTGTCCCTTTGAATGGTCTGATAAGAAATATCGGTTGTAGATAAAGGATTTTCCATTCCTACATTATCGATCCCTTCTACCAAGTAAGACGAGCACAGTAGAATCCAAGGATCCTCAAAGTACATCATCTAAAAATGGTGCACTTTGGATATAGGAGTTGACAATCTCGAGCCATCCAGAGTGGAGAAAATGTATGATATTGGCTTTGGCATATTAAAATTTCCCATTAATGAAGAATGCAGTCCAATATAAATACTTTCGGTCACCGCTTGGGAACCATCTATTAAAATTAAAATAGATCTCAACCACTCAACTGGATCCAAATGGATGAAAGAAAATTGATCTATTTTCACAATTTTTCCTTCATAAGGAAAACAATTAACTCAGAATACTAAATATACGAAAAGGATCATAACATAAGTCCAATTGTGACCTAGCAAGAGTTTGTAATCAAGTGGAGCATCGACTACTTCCACTTCAACGTACACGTTGTTTCCTCCCAACTGTATGGGGAAGGAGGAAAGTATCCAATAGGGACAAAAGGAACAACTCATTGAATGTAGTCAAAGAGTGGGGGATGAAGCGAGCTCTAGAGCGTTGATAGATTTCCAACAAGAAAGAGACATCACACACATCAATTCTCCCTCATTGATCATCATCCTAAAAATCTTTTTCATGGCATCAACCACTTGAATATGAAAAGGGATGTGATAAGGAAGCTGAGGTTTGACATTATAATGGTCAAATGAGATGATTTGTGATATAAAAGCATCTGTAGCCTTGATAGCAGAAATAAATGCACTATGTTGTGCCAGGGAACTTTGGAGTACCTTAAGAGAAGACATTGCACACAACGACTAAGACAAATATTCCATGATTGAATAATTTTGAGTGGCCCTAGAATTTGGATTATGCGAGGCTCTTTTATACACACTCTTTGGCATACAAGGGATAACATCACTCGTAGAAGGCTTCTCGATGTGAAGATGCCCTTGTTTCTTAGTAGGTTCCTTACTCTTAGACCCAAAATTGGTTTATCGTAATTGTGTGCTCAAGTATGTAGATAAGAATCTCAACTCATCATATATATATTCAATGGTGTTCCATCAGGAAGGGGAGTATCTTGGTTACCCCCCTACTAACTCCCAGCATTAGATCCAAAAGCCATGTTTTTTCCGTGTTCAAATGGATTCATCAATAAGGTAGATTTTTGTTGAGATAATAACATATGGGATTCTTCCATATTGGGTAATTGGTAAGGAAGGTGATCTTCCTTGAAAATATTATAGGGAAATTTTACCTTCCTCTTTTCATTCTTTCCCCCACCAGAAATTGATTCTAACTTATACACATTCTTGTTATTATTCACCCCTCCCTTTTTATCCTTACCCTTTCTCTTCCCTCTAGGTTTCTAGGTACCTTTTGGGATCGTTAATTTCCTACTTTGTACATCCAAAGTTTGGGAGGGGAAAATCGAAACCAAATTTGGATTAGATGCATAAGCTTGGATAGAGAGATATATCATCTAATTAGAGACCAAGTCTACAGATGAGCCTTGAACGAAACCCAGAATTCCATTGACATGAGGTATGGAACTCAGTTTGTAAGGGTTAGTGTTTCATCGTGGTAAATCAAGGATGATCTCATACAAGATCCTAGATCGATATTAAATCAAATATAGTTTTTGGCCCCTAAAGATAGCTTGCTCCTTTGTAGTTACCCCAGAAGTAGAAATGTCATTGGAGATATATGGAAAAAAAATACTTTAAAAACCTCTCCAAGAGGAACTATGGAGGGATGGATACCTTAATTATAATATTTCTTCTTTGTCACTCCTAAATATGGTCATATATATGAGTGGCCTTGTTGTGATAAAACTTCGACAAAAGATCAGTACCTACGTCATAGAAAACTGGGAAGTGAAAGTGATTGAGAAAGACTAACACAAGATCATAGAACATGCGATAAGATGCCCCATTCAAATCAATATAACATTTAGTAGTGTCTCCAGTGAGAGTACACTAAAATAGGTGTAATCAAATAGAATCATCATTTAGTGAGTTGAACTAACACCACAGGTGGAAATTAGTGACATGATCACCAGAATATTCATCGACTTTTCATTCGAACTTGGGAATGTACGAAAGAAGTTTGGTTGGGACTAGTGGCCAACTAGGATCATGGAACATGGGTTCATTCATCAACTTTGATATATATATAAAATTAAGATTTGCCAAGAAGATGAGCCTTGATTGTTGCATGTTATTCCAACTTCTGGAGGGGGTACCTCTAGGTTAGTTGGAATAGGGAAACAAAGGTTCTGGTTTGTTACTAGCACGAGGTTGCTAGAAATAATTTTCTTGAAATCCAAGGTTTTTATAGGATGAATGAAATACCTAACCATAAGGAGGTAAGCCTCCTCCAAATTGGTTATCGATTTGAAAATATTTACTTCCATTCGGTGCCCCCTGCATTGGAACAAATCAAAATGAGGGGTTCCATGATGATTGGAAAGGGTGGCCACCCAATGAAATCCTTAACAAAGGGAATGGATTTCTCCCAACCCCACCAAATAATTTGAAGGGTTTTGATGTTGAGGATGCACTGATCATGGATGAGAAGGACCCCTCTCTAGACCTTGTTGGGGATAGACTGGGCAGTTTAAAATAACACAATTATGAATCTGAAGTAGATAAAATTTTCATTTGAAACAGATCAATTTCCCATACTGGCTCTGTTAGATACAAGAGAAGGAGAAAGGTTTTGATTGAAATATATCACTCATGGAAGGAATCCATCCCATAGCGGGATAAGGACTTGAGGATGGAAAAAACACTCTCCCAAGTGAGGGGTTTGAAGGAGAGATATGCCCCCCACCCCACAGAACGACTTGGTAGGGAATCAAAGAACTCCCAATACCAACATTAGAAGCTTGAGGATTTATTTGAGACCCAACTGACACGCTATACATGCCAAACGATCATATTCCAAATGTAAAATCATTAGATACTAAAGGTAGCAATAAAGAGGCCACATACAAAGTTTGAGTGGCCATAAATCAATGACGCAGAGTTTTTGAAGGATGTAGCTAGTTTGGATTGCACCAAATTAGTCATTTGGATAGATATACTCGGAGGAAGGATTCCTTCAGATACAATTGTTGACATGGGGGTTGTAGGGACCCCCGACCCAGACACTTCCAAAGTAACTTCCATTATCCGCATGATAACTAGACCATCTGTTCTAGTTAGCAGAGGGTCAAAAGGTCTGACGAAGCCTTCAACTTTGAGATATAATATAGTAGTAACCCTTGATGTGAAAACATTTGTCTCTGCATATTCAATTTATACAAAGGTGACTGGACTAACTAGTTCAAAAGTGTCAACCGAATCGAGTCGATGCCTCTAAGAAGGAGGAAAAAAATTTATAGGAACTTCTTCAAGAGGAAGACCTTGAACTCTCTGTGATTGACACAATGGTTTATAAACCACTTAAAATAAAAGATTCAAGGTGTTTTCCAACACACTCACCTAAGTGTTGAATATTGAGTAGCTTCGTAATATATCCTTATTGTATTTGAAGAAAAACCCTAGAGAATGTTATTATATTATATTTATTAAAATGACCCTATTGTGCCTTTGTAAAAGTCAACCATATTGTGCCTTGACAATTAAATGTAATTTAAGAGGGTAAAGTGACAGGTTGGCCCAAACCTAATTTAGGGAAGCTAGACCACTATTTATAAGGGAGGATAGCACCTCACTTGTTCACACACTCATAAGTTTTGCAACAAGAGGAAAAGTGCACAATTCTTGGAGGAGAAGCTACTACAATGAGGTGTGATGTCAAGGAGGGTTTTTGGCCTATCTCTTGTATTCATATTGGTTAAGTAGTGTGATACTCTTTCTAGTGAAGGAGTAGCGGATGATCTTCTATTTTGTTAGCTCTCTCTTGGAGAGAAACATTGTTCTTGGTTGGCTAATCTATATTGAGGAAGTTTGTTGGGTTTTCTTCCCCAAGAGGGTTTCACAAGATAATCTTTGTGTATCTCTTGTTTCTATGAATGCCTCTCTTTAAGTGATGTTATATATGTCGCTAATGTGCTAAATGATTGTAATAATAAATAAGAACCATAAATTCTAGTTGTATAAGTAAAATATCAACATGGATTCAAAGTAGGCCTAAAAGAGACCAACTCATTGTTTATAAAGGAGTGGCTAGCCTCAACACATCCTCTCCAAAATTAAGTTTCCAGTGTTGCAGCTATTTCAGAATTAGGGTTTCTGCACAAACCCTAAGAGTGAAATTTTTACCTTTGTTGGAGGACATTGGTGAAACTAAGATCACCTAGTAACTCACCCAAGCAAGGTGCATCACTTCCCTGGATCAAAATTCCAAAATTTCAAGTTTGAGAAATTAGGTTTTCCTCATCAAACTCTAAGTTGTAGTTGCATTACCAGTTGCATTATCAGTTGTAATTGTAGTTCCATTTCCTTTGTTCCAATTACTTCATGTCAGTTGCATCACCAGTTGTTGTGCCAACACCAGTTGTTTTCCCAACACCAATTGTAGCACCAGTTGCAATGAAAGTTTTTGTGAAGTGTTGGGACACATTTTTATTGTCCTAGTGCACCTTACCCTAGCTACCTTTAGATTACAAGTTACAACACCTTTGAAGTTTTAAAGGTTTGTTATTTATTTTTGTTGCTTCTAGATGGTGCCACTACTTATCGATACTGTTGCATATAATTACATGTTTAAATTGTATCATTATTCTAAAGGGTATTTGCAGGAGACTGCGTATTTTGTCTAAACAACAATCATAGATCCAAAAGTATCTCAAATCCAACACATTCAGAGTAACAATGCACCCTGGGTTTTATTAATTTAATATGCTTTTATTTGTTATGGCATTATTATTTTATGAACATCTAGGTTGTATTTTGATCTGTTGAAGTTATGACTATCATATTAATCATTGGTCAAAACTAAAGTTGAAGTATTAGATTGATTAAGGTTGAGATTTTAGAGTTTATTTTCTAACTCATATTTTTGTCAAGAAAACATATTATCTTAGTACAAAAGAAAGGATGAAGAAAATACTTTTCATCTTGAGTGAAGGAGACTTGAATGAAAACAAACACACTCATTCTTGAGGACAAGACTCTAGGTCCCAGGTTTAATTGATTAAATTGATAAGATTCAAACTTACACATATCAAGTTTGATAACTACTAAACACTATAGGTGTGATAACAATGTTTGAAATTTTTTATTATTGAATACTTGGAAGCATGTGAGCACTATTGATATAAATGTTGATTGTAATTATTTACTATATTTAACTAACATCTCCCCTAGGAGAAACTTCCTATTTTTTTTCTAGGTTACCATAGAGGAATGATTGATCACAACACTAGAAGAGTGTTTCTCTAATTTCTTATTATTGTATTTATTATTTTTTACCTTTGTTTCTGGTAGGTCACAAGTGATAGATCTGAAGGAGATACTATGAGGATTGTTCTCTATATTGTTTTATTATAAAGAGTATTATTCTTGTCCACTATTTCTCCCTTGTTCTTGTTTTGAGAAGGTCACAAGTGATAACCCTAAGGGAGATATCGTGACAGTTGCAGGAGGAAACATATTAGATGAGACAAGGAGTAGACTATCCAAGTTGTATACATGACCATATACATCCATGTTACAAAGAATAAGAAGAAGAAGCTACCTTTTCTAGATACAAAACATCTCATATGGAGATAGATCATGAGGAGAAGAAGGCTCCAAAGATGACAAAACAAATCCCTCTAGTGCACTTGATCACTCTTCATATCATCAAGAAGAGTTAGTAGATCCAGAATGGCCTACACAAAATCAATGCAGTAACTAGGAAGAGACCATCATGGTAATGCAAAGCCATATAACATCGATGAGCCATATCAAAGGGAGAATATTCCTATGAAGATTATTTAGACTCAGAGGGAGTCAATCTTAAAAGGGAGCATGGAGAATCAGAGTCATCCTGATATCAAAGAGGATCATATGGGAAAAAGAGACATCTTCCAGGATTGACAGAATGATGCCATAAGTTGAGAAGACTATATTATAGCTTCAAAGACTTCTAGGAGATGTGAAATATCCTGGGAAGATTCCTTTGTTTAAGTGAAAGAGGAGGAAGCCAGTCAGAAGGAATGAGATATGGATTTTTCCTTGATACCAAAAGGGAAGTCAATAGTGACTTCCAAGATTGATCTAGCAGATCAAGCATGTTGCAAATAATAGTATAAATATGTACAAGCATGATTTGTGTCTAGAGGATTCTCCCAACAAGAGGGAGAATACTATTATGAGACACTTGATCTAATAATCACAAGAAGTATATACAAAACAACCATCATCCATTAAAAGAGGTTGATGCAGTGTGAAATTCATAGGGAGGAAATGAATATGTTATCGTGATGGAGTAGAGGAGATACTCTCATAGTTCAACACTTATAGTGAGAATGGAGCAGTCATCACCAATTTCAAAAAAGGAAGTTGTAGGTGTAGAGTCCCGATTATAGAAGGAACAATTGTAGAGAGAGTAGAGGATATACTCTCAGGTAGTGAGACATATATTTCTTTGCAGAAATCACATAGAGCTAGCACATGATTGTGCAGATTGAGTAGCAACTGAGCAAGTATACCATTTTGGTGCAATTTGATGTGAAGATTTGGTTCATTGATATATTTGAACAAAAGGAAAGATACATGTTTTGCAGTGAACACATTGATTCAGTAAAGGATTGAAACTAGAAATGTTCACCTCATTATGGAAAAACATGTGATGAGGTACCTAAAGGGCAAAAAAAATTATGGAATCAGATATATCTCGGATCGAGAGATAATATTGTAGGGCTACGCATATTCATATTGAGCATGGAGTGTCACATACTGGAAAATTACATCTGGATGTTGCTTTAGTATCATATATGTTGTGCTCTCATGGCTCAGTGAGAAGTAGACTTGTGTGGCACTAATTTTCACAGAGGTAGAGTATGTGACATCATGGTCAATTTGTGGTGAAGTAGTGTGTCTTTGGAAGTTGATTCTAGAATTGTTTTATCTGGAGTTGGACAAAACTTGTATATTTTATGACAACCAGAGTTACCTAAAGTTGTCAGTGAACCCAATGTTTCTTGACAAGTCCAAGTATATCGAGATCAAATACAACTATGTCTAGGAGATGGTACAGAAGGGAGAAGTAATACTCTAGTATATTTCCATCGACGAACAGGTAGCAGATGTGTGACCAAGCCCATTTTTGAGTATTTCAAAGACAATCTTGAAGAGATCTAGAAACACTTCCCTAGTAGAGGGAAGTGTTNGAAGAAGCATATATATTACAAGTATGGAAGGATGTCATGCTTAAGGAATACATATTACAGGTCTATTCTAAAGAACAATGTCTAGGACATTATGTCGAGGCCAAAGGACAAATCAATGGTCTTTTCCAAATGGATCTATAAGATCAAACATGCAGACGATGGGAGTGTGGAAAAGTTCAAAGCACGATTTGTGGCCAGAGGATTCACTTAGGAAGAAGGAATTGACTACGACGAGACTTTTGCCCTTGTAGCCAGGTATACTTCCATTTGAGTTATTATTGCTTTAGCTTCAGTTCTTGGTTGGAAGCTACATCAGATGGATGTAAAAACAACATTCTTAAATGGGAAGATTGAACAGGAGGTCTTTGTGGAACAACCAGATGGTTTTGTATTGCATAACAAAGACACTCATGTATGCAAACTAAGGAAGGCCTTGTATAGTCTTAAGCAGGCTCCCAGAGTTTGGTATAACAGAATTGATGGCTTTCTTAAAAGCTTGGGCTTTGAGAAAAGTGATGTTGATGCGAACCTGTACTTCAAGGTAAGAGGGAACCAACCTGTTATACTAATCTTGTATGTTGATGATATCTTTCTGATAGGAGATGAAGGGCTAATAGCCTTGTGTAAGAGGGAGCTAATCTCTGAATTCGAGATGAAAGTCTTAGGCTTGATGCATTATTTCCTAGGATTGGAAGTGTGGCAAAGACATGGCAAGGTATTTCTGGCCAAGGAAAATACACAGTGGATGTATTAAAGAGGTTTGGTAGGATGGATTGCAAATCCATGTCTACTTCGATGGTTACCAACCTGAGGAAGCTGCATGATTCTGATATAGGTTCAGATTTGGTGGATCCCACCATGTATAGTCAACTGATTGGATCATTGATGTATATGATCCATACCA